>PYAF01002540.1:162108-175800 GCA_007407185.1 Glycine tomentella
AAAAAAAAAAAAAAGAAGTAAATATATACATTACACCAAAAAAGTATACGTACATATATAATTGGTAGAAATAGTCAATCTTAATAGGGTTAAAAATCTATTTACTGTGGATATAAAAAACTTAATTTGGTCATATAATTTTTTTACAATTAATTTCAACAAATTTATCATGTATAGCAATTCCTAATTTATTAAAAATTAAGTTTCATCAAGTAAATATACATGCATACATTACACCAAAAAAGTATACGTACCCGTAATTTCATATAACACCGTGCAGTTATCTTAGTTCATTTTTTTAAAAGTAATAACTTATTTTGAATTTTTTAAGAAAGTTTTTAAAAATGAAATGCTTTTTAAATTAAAAATGAATTAATTTAATTAAGTACAGTAATAATGTGAAGTTTTTTTTACTACTATTTAATAATAAATTGTTATATATATGATAATATTATTAATTTATATAATTATTCTAAAAAATATTTTAATTAGTTTAAGTGAAAAAAAATATTTACACCAACATCATATAAAAATTAAAGGATACTTATTGACATAATCTCATGGTTTTTACAATTCATTTTTATCATATTTTGCTTCTTCTCTCCCTATATTTTTTTAATGTTTCTTTCCTCAATCCCAGTATATCACAAAATAGGACGGACGTTTACAGTTTCTCAGAATTAAAATAAATTGAGAGTAGCATAAAAGTAAAGCTTTCTCTCAAAAAATAAAAGTAAAGCTATAATAATTAATTTAATTTAATTTTTAATTAAGATGATATATTTTAACTTATTTGAAACTCTTTATTAATTAGCATTGATTATTTATTTAAAATTTATTTTAAAAGCCATTTATTATCTTATATTTTTTAATACAAATGAAACTTCCATTTCATGGACACGTACTACTACTGGTTAATAATATAATAAAAGATATTGAAATATAAATAAAATAGTAATATTAAAAGACATTAATTCTGTCAATTTTTTTATAAAAGACATTAATAACTCCTACACTCAACGGGGCATACATTTAATAACACTGGGTAAAAAGAATTACTACTATATATGATGCGTACTCAAGAATATCTTAAGTAATAAATGTTTAACTTCTTAAGAATATCTTAGTAATAGATACGGATCAGGAAAAACACTAAAATATTCATATACATGGGAAGAATAAGCACCAAAGAAAAAACTCTAACTTCTCTAAACTTACGTAAAATCAATTCTTTTAGTTCCATACATACTAGTATATTTTAATGAAAAGTTTATAATCAAAATTAATTTAAAAATTCATGTTAATTATTTTTAATGTTGTAAATTATTTTTAATTTAATTTAATTTAAATTTAAAATACTGCAATTTTTTCATTTAAACAAGACTATTTATCAAAAAAAGTATTTTAATCTTAAAAATATAAAAATATAAAATTGATGTGATGGTATGAATTTTTTTATTTATTTATATTATATTATATGAATTTAATTCCAATATATTATTATTATGGTTTTCTTTACACTATCAATAAATATAAAACTATTTGAAACATAAGTTTCAAACTGCATTGTAAAAGTGTAATCTAATATCTTTATTACATAATACTGTATTATCTTTTTATTCCTATAATAACGACAGTAACATTTAAATTTTACCTATAATCAACGTTGTATAATTTTTTTCCATAATCAATAAATTTTACTCAAAATTATAATGTATTATATTTTTATTCCTATAATAACGACAGTAACATTTACAATATCTATTATAAAAATTAATATTTTTGAATAAATAATAACTCAAAATTAATAATGCATTAATATTTTTGTAACAAAATTAATATTTTTATTCCTATAATAATGACAGTAATATAGTAAGGAATAAAATAATCCTTGTATTAATTAACATTAACACCCAGCAGTATACGTTTTTTCTTTTTCTATTTTATATTTCCCTCACTCTATCTCTCTCTCGATTCACTTTCTCTGTGTCCGTTGGAACCAAACAGTTTCTCTCTCTTTCTCTTTCTTTCACTCTTTCCCTTCGCTCCTTTCTCTGTCACACCCATAGACTGAGACAAAGCGCCCACACACAATTCCTCACTCTACACTTCGGTTTTTTCACTCTCAGAGAGTCACTGACAAAGAAAGCCTCTACATTGTTGTTTTTCTTATTCTTGTTTGAGACTAACATGACCACATTCTTAACTATCTTTTACTTTCATTCATGAATCCCACCACCCAACCCCCACCGTCGTTGCCGCCGCCTCCGCAGCTTCTCCAACCCCACCGCCCCTCCACCTCCTGCGATCGCCACCCTCAGGAGAACTTCACCGGTTTCTGCCCTTCATGCCTCTGCGAGCGCCTCGCCGTGCTCGATCCCAACTCCAATTCCAACTCCTCCTCCTCCTCTGCTGCCCGCAAGCCGCCAACTTCCTCCACCGCCGCCGCCGCCCTTAAGGCCATCTTCCGGCCCTCCGCCGCCGCCCGAAACCGCCCTCCCCCCTCCTCCTCATCCTTCCTCCCGGAGCTCCGCCGCACAAAATCCTTCTCCGCCTCCAAAAACGAAGCCCTCTCCGGTTTCTTCGAACCGCAGAGAAAATCCTGCGACGTCCGCGCCCGCAGCACCCTCTTCTCCCTCTTCAACCAAGAAGCCGCCGCCGCCGTCGAGCTCGAAACCCGCCACAACCTCCCCTCCTCCTCCGTCGTTCAGAAACCTGTCCTCGAGTCCGAAGAAGAAGAAGAAGAAGAAGAAGAAGAAGAAGAAGAAGAAGAAGAAGAGGAAGAAGAAGAAGAAGAAGAAAACAACATTGTCGTTCACGACAAAGACACTAGGGTTCCAGACTCACTACAACTACAATCACAAGCAGAATTAACTAATAACACATTCACCGAACACAGAGTTTCGGTTTCGGAAATCGTAGAAGAGGAACTGGAGATAGTGCCAGAACCCGAAGCTGACGTGGCAGAAGAAGTAGAGGAAGACACAGTGAAGGCGATGAAGGACCACATGGATCTGGACTCCCAAACAAAGAAACCCTCCGGCGGCCGCGACTTGAAGGGCAGCTTCTGGTCCGCGGCTTCGGTCTTCAGCAAGAAGCTCCAGAAGTGGAGGCAGAAGCAGAAGAACAAGAAGCGCGAGCGAAACGGCGTCGTTGTGGGCTCCGGGACACTCTTGCCGGTTGAGAAACCGATCTCGCGGCAATTCCGCGAGACGCAGTCAGAGATCGCCGACTACGGCTTCGGGCGGCGCTCCTGCGACACCGATCCGCGATTCTCGCTCGACGCCGCCCGAATGTCGTTCGATTTCGAGGAGCCGCGCGCTTCCTGGGACGGTTATTTGATGGCAAGAACGACGTCGTCGTTCGCCGCGGTTCCTCCAAGGATGCCTACGATGATCGAAGACGCGCCGGCGCCGGCGCCGGCGCCGGTTCAGGTTATCAGAATCGATTCTCTTATCCCTGTGGAGGAGCCGGAATATGAGGACACTGTCACTCTCAATCTCAATCTTAATCCTAATCCTAATCCTAACCTCCCTGGTGGTTCTGCTCAGACCAAGGAGTATTATTCGGACTCTTCTTCTCGCAGAAGGAAGAGTCTTGATCGGTCTAGTTCGATTAGAAGGACTGCTGCTGCTGTTGTTGCTGAAATGGACGAGTTGAAGGCTGTTGCAAATGCTAGTGCTGGTGCTAATGCTAATGCAAGGGTTACTCCGGCTGCTTCTGCTGATTATGTTCATAATAATCCTTTGAGGGACTCGAATTCGAATTTGAATTTGAATTTGAATTCGTTGAGGGATGATGAGAAGGGGAGTTCTAAGAAGTCGTCGAGCCGGTGGAGCAAGGCGTGGAGTATATGGGGATTGATACACCGGAGGGGGAGTAAGGAGGAGGATGGAGGAGGGAATGGGAATGTGAATGGGGTGGAGAGGTCATACTCGGAGTCGTGGCAGGAGTATAGAGGAGGAGGAGGAGGAGGAGGAGGAGGGGAGAGGAATGGGGATGTTAGGAGTGGTGGTTTTAATCCCAAGTTGATGAGGAGTAATAGCAGTGTGAGTTGGAGGAACGGGCAGGGTATGATAGGTGGTGGTGGAGGGTTTGGGAATGTGAGTATGAGGAAGAGTGATGTGCAAGGGAATGGTCTTGGACTTGGACTTGGACTTGGTGGTAGGAAGGGGAGGGACGAGTTTGTTGGGCTGGAGAGGAACCGTCGTGTGAGGTATTCCTCACCGAACAGCATTGATAACAATGGTTTATTGAGGCTCTACTTGGGCAGCCGGAGAAATGGGTCCGGCAAAGGAAGGTCGAACCAGGCACATTCTATTGCCAGAAGCGTACTTCGATTGTATTAAAAAAAATTGGAGGTGTTCTTTGGTCTGATGATTTAGTTAGTTAACTTACATTTGGTGCATTTGTTTGTGTAAAACCACACATGCTGCCTATGTATTCGGTTGGTTTACTTGGTTAATTGGTTGGAGATGGATAAAAGAACCTGAAATCCTGCAATATCTTTTTCTTTTTTACAGTCAATAGCATGGTTGGTTCTTTCTTCGGTTACTCTTCTTAATAATACACAAGAATTTTAATTTTTAGACATATATGATGCTGATTATTTATGTTGATGGCATTGGTTTTGTGGTGTTTTAGTTTATTGCCAGAAAAAGGCTTGATTGATGTTGATGGATATATGGCGCCAGTGAAATTGGTGCTTTGTTTGCCTTTGGACATGGCGTGTTTTTCTTTTTCTGTCTTTATGCTGCAAAAGGGTGGCTGATTGGTGGTGTGAGGGTTGGGGGGGCTTATAATTTGGGAGCATTTTAACTTGAATTTTTGGCATGTTATGCGTTTCTGCGAAAGTGGTAGCAAGGTGGGCTCATGCCACCTGGTTTTGCTGCTTGTCATAAGTTGTAGTTTTGAGTACAACACAATAACTTTTTCTTTTCCTTGATATCAATTAATCAAACTTTATTACATGTGAGTCACTACAGACCATGGTCCCAATGAAACGTTACATTAGCTTTGTGTTGTATAGATACACTCATACACCTATGTCCGTTCCATGCTGCTATGACTGGAAGGAAAATTTGAAAGTTACGTTGTTAAGAATTGTACAGAGCTTCTACTTCTGTATAGTGTATACCCTTTTTCTGCAGTGTTGTGACTTGGTATTTTAGAGATTGTTTTGTTATTGAAAGTACTGTTCAAAGGAGTTGAAATATTTTCAATGATATATATACGCGGTGACTAATGATCAAGAAAGTTTATGGACGTTAAGATAAAAAAAGAACAGGATTAACGGGAAGACTAAATAGAAATAAGAATGCAGTAGGGTTAGCCTACGCCTTTGTTTTGTATAAAAGTAAAAAATTGCACATTCTTTGTGTTGAAGCTATTGATTGACTTCAAACGATTGCAAACGATTGCAACTAGCAACATCATTTGAAGCTTGATATGCCTTTCCTTGAGGTAGAGATTATTTAGTATGGAGAAAGGTGCTTAGCTCCTATGTTCCCTATTTTAAAAAAAATGTTATAATGAATCTGTCGCTGTAGTTTCAGTTTTAGTTACTTTATACCCAGGATTTTGCTCTACGCAATGCAATGAAAAGAAAAAAAATGTGACTTTGCTGGTTTCCGTGTGCTTGAACAGTTGAGAATTTATTGGCTTTTTTTTTTTTCTTACCATGATATTGGATATTTCAATTGTTTCTGTTTATTTGAATATCATTACTAGGGCCAATTTTTTTTATTGTTCAGAGATAGACGCCCCAATCAAAGTACACAATTTCGGGTTGTTTCAAAATAACTAGGGGAAAAGGGAAATGATGGACAATATATGGGTCGATCTGCAGTAAACAATGGCATAAAATGAGAGTTATGTCGATCTATTATTTCATTATTCATCAGCTGCCTCGAAGTTTTACTTCAATTTGTCGTTATTATAGTGGATATCTCTTATTTCTTAAAGTTCAGAGTTTCATATATATGAAAAGGAAAAGGTTGCGAGGGAACGGAATGTGGTTTCAATCTAACATATATCCAAGGCAGGCTCTTGAACTTGTTAAAGTGTAAATACTTAAAAAGAGATTTACAAATTAAATAATTAAAAAATTTAGTATCATGGCATACTTGGTTGGCATTATGCGTTTGTCGACGACCAAATTAAGTCAACTTTTGCATGTATTTGGAGCGTGAAGCATAGATTAAAGATAAACTTAATCTTGAATTTTGAGTAAGTAGACTCTAAAGTTAAACTCTAAGAAGTCAAAAGGGGCGATTCTTATACTTTTTTCTTGGGAAATAAAAGATATTGACATAATGTGTATTTTTCTTTGTTTTTAGTCAACAAAGAAGCAGTATAATAAAAATGATGTACAAATAGTATTATTGTTTTTCTTATTTCAAAGTGTTTATTAGAATGGGTGATAATTAAATCCAAATCCAATGAATATTTATAAAAATTACTCATAATCGTCATAGATTTTTTACTCATTACATAAGTCTAAATCTAGACTTCAGTAATTATTCGACAAAGTATTCACTTGTTATATTTTATCACTAAAATTTTGAAAAGATATTTGTATATTGAGTAAGATGCTAGTACCATTGAGCACATAAGTTTAGCAGGAGTTCTTTTAACTTAGTTGAAGGTCTTGGAGTTTGAGTACTTGAAAAATGCAGCTGCAATTAAAATTTAGAGCAATAATTTTGTTGTTCGCAGTAATGTTATTTAGCTCGATTTAGTTGAATGATAATATGGCATCTGAATAATGACAGTTCTAGATCATAAGAAATGAATTAGCTATTATACCTTTTAATTATTTTTTTTATTAATATTGCATAAATAGTTATAGTATTAAGATAAGATTTTTGTTTTACTAATATTTATAAAGAAAGACATTGAAATGATATATATTTTATTTAATCAAAACATGATGGTCTAGATCTACATATATAAGTACCCATTCAAGATGTGTGTAGGCACTAAAATTGCTGTCCGAACAATAATGAAATTGAGGTACAGATATATATTTTTAATCTGATACTAACAAGTAACAACTTTTCAAATCCTACCTAATAGGATCTTCTATTTGTTTGCAGTGCAACTTATAGCTCCGCATCATATTAAATGTTTTGACTCAACTCTAAATCTTAATTTACATGAAAATATTTAACATTTAATTTTAATATTTTTATTAAAATTGAATTAACATTGCCTGTTAAAACTGTCTGCTATATAATATTATCTGTCACATATTAATCAAGGACATTCTAAATTTAATTACACTTCAAGTAAAAGAAAAACAATAAGTTCGTACTAAATTCAATCTTATAGTAATTCTTGTTCGTTTCATAATTTGATAGCTTGGGTAGCTTTTTCTATCTTGGGTTTACAACTTGGAAGTGCCTTACGTGGCCCAACTTTGTCTTTGTTGTAAGGACAAACTTACGAAAAAATAAATAAGGAAATAGATGGGACCAAAGCATAGGAATTTTGTTTTGAAGTACATACAAAACAAGAATTTGATGAAAAGAAACTGTAATTGAATTCGGTAGTGTAATGCTATAACTACCTGCAGTTATTTCTGGAAAAAAGAAAAAAACTATCCGCAGTTATATATGAATAACAAAACAATATGAATCTGGTAAAAAACAAAACAAAACAATATGAACAACAAAATAATTTGTTCCGTTAAAAAACAAAAAGAATTTGATTACTTTGATAAACAATGTATTGTATGGTATAAATTTTCTTCTGATACGTAAATTTCATCATTATTTAATTTTCATTTTTATTATTTTAAATTATTAATTACTATTTCCTAGATTTTTTTTCTTTATATTTTAGTTTTATTTTTTAAATGTCAATTATTTAAATTTCCGATTTAATTCCTTTCAACTTTCTAAATTATTCTTCTACTTATAAATTTACGTTTCACATTTTTTTATTATTTGAATAAATAATATATATATATATATATATTGCCACAATATTAACTACTTTTCTTTTAATTTATATTTTAAAATTTATTTAATTTATAAAATATCTGCTAATACATTACGAAAAACGAGTAACTATCATGTTTGGTTCCTCAGATAATGTCTCATCAAATAAACAAAATTTCCTTCATAAACTATTCTTTATACGTTATTTTGAGCACTTTCTCTCATTTAAATTTCATCATTAAAATATTGTGCGTATCAATGTACTAATTATTTAAATAATACATGAAATAAAGATTTGCTGATAAAATAAATGTATGAATTAAACAAAGTGCTAGGCATAAGAAAGATGTGTAATGATCAATATTCAATTAAGGGTACACAAAATGGACAGAAAGAATAAAAGGGGAAGAATGAAGGTTTGTGCTCAAAATCTGTGGAGGTGAAGTTTTTCAAGTGAAACCTAGCTAGCAAAGCTGGGTAAGAAGTCCAAAACAGAAGCGCTTTGAACCCTACAAAGCTCAAATCCCATCGGGTAGTAGACACAAATTATTAGAAGCTAATGATTGTTGCTCAACACACACATAAGATCATTGTATTGTCCCACTGGAATTATATTGAAAGAATCAAATTTTATCCCATTTCAATTACCAAGTCTGAGAGATTTGTGCTTTCTCCCTTTTCAATACAGTTTGTAAAGCTCCATTATCACCGAGTTTGCCGCAAAAGTCAAAAAAGCAAAGGGAAAAACATCTCAGCATGTTGCTATACAGTGGAGAAGATAAGAGATAAAGAAAGTATGTGATGCAAAAAAAGAGGCTCGTAACCCAATGCTTTGTCTATAACTTGACTAGGCGTCAAGTTGGATTTTGGTTAGTGGAGATGTAATTATTTGTTTTAAGGAAATTCTCACCCCCAAAATGTCTTTTTATGTTTTGGGGTAAATTTATTTTTGGTTGTTCCATGTTAGTGAACTTATACCAAAGTTAATAATGGCATATTAAAATAGGCCAATTCAAGGGTGAATCCGTAAACATGTGATTCACCCGTGGAGCAACGAATTAATTAAGAGTGGTAACTTTGTGTAAAGTGGTCCACCCGTGAGGCATTTAGTTAAGGTATTGTTAATCAATAATTTTAAGAGACTAGTTAAGGAATTAAAAGAAAAAAAATTTATTGTATAAATTAGAAAAAAATAGAAAAGATTGTCAATAAAATAATTTTCTATTTCTCAATAAAAATATTTTTACTTTAGTTTTTTTAACCAATATTCTTAAAATATTGGTCAACAGTAAAAATTCTCTTCTCACTTGTCGAATGACAAGTACTTGATTCAATTGACAAAATAAATATTGAGATAACACATACATGAAAACAAGGATAAACTTTATTGAAAGAATCATGTTATAAAAATGTAAAGGCATAATAAGATAACTTAAAAGAGAAATTTGAATAAAACATTCATTACCAAATCAATTCAAGCATATGATACTATAATCTCAATTCACAGTTTAATCTCATATGCTTATGTATCATGTAATGTTATGCTGACACAATTCCGTCGAGGTTTCTACGACTTTTGGATGATCCTGATAGGCCCCATGCCCTACCATGGTCCAATGCTCTGACCATTCAGGGAGTCCTTTGAGCTGACCCTATGGAGGCAATGTAGTTTTATCAAAATTAGACAAGTGTGAGTAATGACTTACCTCTATAAGATTTGCATGACTTTAATTTATAGGATTTTGCTCACTTGTCTAATCTATAGGCTCATTCCCGTTAGCTACCATGGAAATCCTTAGGTTGAGAGCCCACCAAGCACTCTTAATTTATGTGCAATGCTATGCATTAACTATTCATCAAACTAATATGGTACTACAAGTCCATTCTCATTCTCAACAACACACTTAGGAACCCATCTAGCAATTTCATAAGTCCAACCAGACATTTTACACTCTCACACATCATCAGTTTTTAGACCAAGCATATTCCTAATATAGTTCTAAGCATATTCTTGTAATTGCTTGGCCCAACCGTCCGTGATAGTGGAGGTCTTGCTCCCGGACCTCACAAAGAACCACATTGTAACTTCCTCGTTCAGATTTGGGTTAATTGGTGAGTTGTGATCATATTTTTGTCTTTCGTGAAAGACAACTCTTACTTCGATCTCCCTTGTTTCTATTTCCAATAGAATAGTTGTATGACAAATTTTGATTTTCTAGTGAGGAGTTTATGAATTTTCAGTAGTTCCAACGAGATTATGTGTTGACATCGTTCAATCTGTGTGATATATTTTTAAAATAAATTAGAGATAGTTACCATTTTTAGTTGCCACTATGTAAAATTAATTATTTTAAAAAGTTTGATGTCACTTTTAGTCCATTATGTTTAGTAGTTGTTTTGTTTTGGTACATTAAGTTTTAAAAGTTACATTCCAATCCTTTATGTTTTTGAAATGTATCATGTTGGTCTTTTTTTAAAATTGAAAAGTTAACAGAACACTAATGTTTCTAATGATAAATTGAAAAAAAGACTTAAACGATACATTTCAAAAACATGAAAGATCAAAATAAAAATTTTAAAATCTAATTTATTGAAACATAATGGATCCAAAGTGACATTAGACGTTTTTGTTAATAAAAACTATAATAATGCTTGTAGCGATTGAGTGTAACTCAATTAAGAACACGCACAAAATTTGTAAGAGAAAATCTGAGTTTAATTATAATGATTAATAAAAAAGTAAAAATACTTGCATCTTTTGGAATAGTAAAAGTCAACTTTATTGATATTCCTGGACTAATTGTCGTCCTTGTGAGTTTTTCCCCTTTTAACATGATAAATGTTAGAGAGATAGACATCATAAGGCTCTCCCAAAACATTACAATAGTTACATTAATTCGGTAATATTTTTTATTTTTTGAATGAAAGTCAACAAGCAAAACATCATGCTTATACTAATCCCAATCTATTCTTTTGGGGTCTCATAACTAATAAAGGGAGGGGGGAAATCGCACCAAATAAAACCCATATTATCTAACCCATAGCTAGCAAGCTTGTTCAGCACTATCATTTCCCTTACGAATAAGAGAGACTACAAAGTTCATAGAAGAGAAGGAATAAGAAACCATGCTAGTGGAATCACATTCCAACCATATCCTTTGCCAATCCTTTATCAAATGCCATCTCAATAGCAATCATGGCCCTAAAGACTGGGCAAAAAACCAATAACCAAACCCAAAGAGTTTCTCAAAATACCTCTACAAACCGCAAGCCCCGAAGAACCCCTGCAAACTCCATCAGTGTTACACTTGATCCATCCTTGAAAGGGAGGGTACCAAGTAACCTGAATAATCTTGGGAGCTTTGTTGACATGGCCATTTACCCGAAAAGTTTTGAGAATGAAAAAATCCACCATAGAGTGAGAGGTGTGACCAGAGGAGCAATTCCCTGAAAGTGATACAGCAAAAAGTAATATTTGGGAAGTGATAAGCTAAAACGATGTACCTATGTTCTGGAAGATAAGATTATTACAAACCTTCCAAATGAACCATGAAGAAAGAATGACTGCAGCAATAGCCGCATCCTTTGCCTGACTACCATGAGCAGTGAGGCACACTTTAAGGAGCGATAAAGGAGACGAAAGATCCAAGGCATTCCCTAAACGATCACCAAGTCAATGCCAAATTGCCACAACAAAAGGAAAGATCAAGAAAATTAAGATGTTCTGAAGTTTCCACTGCTCAGCAACAATGGACACAACTAGAAACAAGAGAACAACATGTATCCATAAAATTATACTCACTGATAACTTTATTATAAACCAATCTCCAAAATAGGAAAGCCTTGGATGGAGGTATTGCAGACCACCAAATAAGCTTGCTCCAGTCAAGGTAAGGAGAGCTTTGGTTGAAAGAACATTAATTAGGTAATATTTATTTTATAATACCTTTTTTATGACACTATATTTTTTGTCATTTTTTTCTATTACATCACTTATCTGTCACATATTTTTCTCTCTTTTCCTTCCATCTCTTTTTTTATAAAAAAATGTATATATTTAATTTCTCTAAAGTTTATTGTTTTTTATGCATATACTTTTCATATATTACCTCCTTCTTATATCTTTGAATGTTTTAGCTAGCTTTCTATTTTTTTCTCAAAACTTTTGATGTTTTAAAATTTTAAAATCTAATGCATTTTTTTTAAATATACTTTTATTTAACACCTATAACTAGTGGTGTAAATATCAAAGATGAAAATATAAAAATATCATTTTAATTTCTATATAACAATTTTTAATTTCATTAAATATTTTTTAGTTTATGTATAATAACCTTAAATATCAAAAGATATGGGAAGAAGGTATTAACTTATTTCCTTGATTTGGAGCATATATAAAGTTGTCATACCCTCACTCAAGCACTCCCTTAGTATAAGATAATCCAACAATTGCATTATCTTTATTTGTTCCAGTTATTCTAGAGATCTCAGCAATCTGTGCAACCAAGAATGTTAACCAAAGAGAGGAGTATCAGATATTTTCAACGCACTATGTCGCAAAACCTCCAAGGTTTGCCAATGTTAACCTTCAGTGCTATATATGAATACCCCTTTTGCTTCTCAATGAGGTACTGCTTTTATGCTACGTGCATTCCCTATTTTAAAAACTCAGAAAAGAAAAGTAGGTACTCATTCCAATTCCCAGATTTTCTTCCTCGATTCTACTAATGAAGGGTTTAATATTTTCTTCAATTTCATGTTGTGTGTGCATTATAGCTAGCAGCAGTGTTTGATTCCTAATTTCCCATGCATGCTATTTCATCATGTTGTAGATGGAATCCTACTACTTTAATCTGCTTAAATATTTGGCTTTTCGATCGTATGCCCTTAATTCCCTTCTCTACGAATTAATAAACAAAAAAAGCAGTGGGAACATTTTTATTAAGGTTATTGTTGTCAATGTAATTATACATTGATAATTTGTTGCAAGCTAGACTATTTTCATTGACAAACTTAAATAGGTAAGCCTCTCAACATTTTCTTTGTTCAAAATTTGAACTTCTTATTGACTTTGCATACCGCATCTAACATCTGTCGGTAAAGCACACAAACAATTGAACCAATGAGATGTTGGATCTAGTGGAAGAGATAAATCCTCTGTAACAAAGTAATAAATCAAGGTTTGAATCCTGGTCAAAATTAAGAGTTTTCACATTTAGCGCATGAACGTGAGAATATCTCTGAGAAACAAAGACAAAAAAATTACAACCAATTCAGTTGCAATAACCATTGCAGGGAGATCATTACTCGTCATAATTTGGTTATGTAAGGATATAAAGGTAGATCCGGATGAATTAAGTCTCAAATCTTTTTCTTTGATTGGTTTAAATCTTATGCAGTTTACCATAAGATAGATTATCCTTTCTTAGAATCAAACACCATTAGTGTTATTACTAAGTATGATCTTAAGGATGACCAGATAGTTAGATTTGAGTTCCCTCCGTCGATCAAGTTTATTCTTCCTAATGTTAGGAATGAAAAACATGGTCACATTTATGCCTCACCCTTTAAGTCTAGGGATGAATCTGAACCTATAACTCCTAAGGATTTCAAGAACCTTATGGGCAATCTAACTATACAAATAGGTACCTCCAATAAATAGGAGAAAAATTGGGTGAAAAATCCAGTCTTAGTATAGAAGCCAACACTTCTTCCTCCTCCTCTACGACTATTCAGACCCCAATCTTCA
>PYAF01002540.1:175900-190928 GCA_007407185.1 Glycine tomentella
CTTTTAGGATGACTGATAAGCTTAGAAAAGAGTTTGCTAAACTCCAAGCTTATAATCAGCCCTCTGAAGAGTCTAAGGAAAAAATTGAAGGATTAACATCCATAATTATTCAAGATACTCCTCAGACATCCCAAGAAGCCCATTCTAGACCAACCCTCACTCGAGCCAGATCTAGGCATGAAGCTCAAAAGGACAAAGATAAAGAAAACTACCCCAATCTATTACTGGATCTTCTACCCAGAAATCCAAACCTCAATCTATTTCTGAGCCCATTAATCAGAAACTTAAACCCCAATCACAAACAAAGGCAGACTATGCCATGCCAATCCAAGTCCTTTTGGCCCTTCAAGAACAGGGTCTTACACACCTTCCATCTAAAACTTGGGCAGACATCACTTCTGAAGAAGAAGACAGTGAAAGATGTCTGGCAACCATGATCAAAAACATGGTAGAAACCCCTTTAATCCTCCATCAACCAAAAGGCAAAGCCATTGTTCAACAGTCTGAACCTTTGGCAATCCAAAAGCCTAAATCTCAGACCCAATACGTCCTGAAAAACAAGTACCAGGACGTCATACAAATGGAACCTGAATTCTGGGACCCAAAGCCAAACAGAGTCCCCCAGAAAATCTTTCCTAGAGATATTCAGGGCAATCAGTACCATTTCAGACCAATCTCTCTGCTCAAGACTAGACATTTTTGTGAGTTTATTCTTGTGGACACCAGCTCAGTCCATATGGGGGTGGAAGCGAGGCTAGGAGAAAGAGGTCAGAACCACCAATGTATATGGAAAGCAGGAATAGAATACGGAATTCACATGGCTAAAAACTTTAAATGCAGTAATAGAAATTTAAAACATAAATAAAAGTTAAACTCTCAAGCGCGGCAAGCCGTCGGGATGAGAGGGAGTGGATGAGAAGAGAAAGATTCAGTTGCAGAAATAATACATGCAATATAAGAAAATAAGATTTTATTTCTCAAAAAAGATTAAAGATTACACACTTGAAAATAGAAAGGATTACTCAGAGGTATACCTAGGGAGAACTCTCTGAGAAGGAAACAACGGAAAAACTTGATTACAGAATGAGAGACGCAACTCTTTAATAGACACAATGATTTTCTGTTTTTACAATTCCGGTCACAAATACCAGAAAACCTAACGCTACAGTGAACAGTGCTGAACAGTAGTCTGCCGTAGGAAATGATGATGTCATGTTTGAGGTCAGCAAAAGGAGCTTTCTCCACTTACCCTTCTGCTCATTGATGAAGGTTAGCAAAAGGAGCTTTCTCCGCTTACCCTTTTGCTCATTGATGAAATTAAGCAAAAGGAGCTTTCTCCACTTACCTTTCTGCTTATTTGTTTATGGTGGTGACCGGGTTATAGTCAGTCATCATCAAGATTGATGCCAAAGCAGTAGTCTTCATTTTGATAGAAATCATCCGACGATTGTGAAGAGACTTTGACGGGCTCTTTGATTGGCTTCTTGGATGAGGAGCAGGCGTCTTCATTCTCCTTCTCCAAGAGGTTAAAGATCATCTGCATATTTTCCTTGAACTTCTCTTTGGAGGTAGAAGATGCCAAGGCTGCTATGACTTGTGATCTTTGATTGAGGAACTTGCATGCTTCTGGGTCTGCAGCTTTGGTTAGAGTTGGCTCTTGTCTAAACCCAAGCGATACCTGTTCAAGATTAGCTCTTGAATGATCAAACTGAGACCACCACTTGACAAGAGCTTGTCTGCGAAGCATTGGCAATTTTCCCTTAACTGATACATTTTTGTAGACATATCGCCATTGGAAGATCCAGGCGAGAGACAATTTACTGAAGAAGTGTGTAAGTCTACCGGAAATAGATCATTATCCGGGTGCTCAAACTTCTTAGTAAAAATTGTTAGGCCGGATACTACCTCGGAAGGGAGTATCTCAAGGATTGGTCCATAAAAATTTCACCACTGTAAAAACCATTGGGGAAACCTGTAGTGGACATTTTGTTTAAAATAAATGAGCCATGAGTGCATAAAGTCTTTATTCTGGAAATTAAAGAAGTTATACCAGGCAGTTTGATAATCCCAGTATGAAAAACCAATCGGATCATAGTTTTGAGAAAATTTTTTAATCTTATTCAATTCTCCAAATTCTTTTGGTGTTAGGACCTTAAGGATTTGTAGAGTTGAATAAGCAATTTGCTTAGAGTCTTTATTTTTATGATGTTTAATCTGGACAGAGTTGGTGTCCAAAAGAATAAACTCATAAAAATGTCTGGTCTTGAGCAAAGAGATTGGTTTAAAATGGTATTGATTGCCCTGAATATCTCTGGAAAAGATCTTCTAGGGAACCCTGTTTGGCTTTGGGTCCCAAAATTCAGGTTCCATCTGTATAACGTCCTGGTATTTGTTTTTAGGGATGTACTGGGTTTGAGATTTAGGCCTTTGGACCGCCAAGGGTTCAGGCTGCTGGACTATGGCTTTGCCTTTTGGTTGTTGAAGGATTAAGGAGGTTTCTCTCATGTTTTTAATCATGGTTGCCAGACATCTCTCATTGTCTTCTTCTTCAGAACTGATGTCTGCCCAAGTTTTACATGGGAGGCCTTTTGGGAGGTGGGTAAGACCATGTTCTTGAAGGGACAAAAGGACTTGGATTGGCATGGCATAATCTGCCTTTGTTTGTGTTTGGGTTTAGGCTTCTGATTGGTGGGCTCAGAAACAGATTGGGACTTTGATTTCTGGGTAAACGACCCAGTAATGGATTGGGGTAGTTTCCGGGTTGATGACCCAGACTGAGTAGATGACCCATATTTAGATTGATTCTTGGGACCTTCTTCTTGTTTGGACGAAGATCCAGACCCTGTATGGGTGATTAAACTAGCCACGGCTATTCTTGGTTTGGAGGTTCTACCTTTTCCTCTTCCTCGTGAGGAGGAAGATGATTTCACGGTATCCGGCATGAGGTTGTTACTGTTGGTTTCTCCCCTGTAAATATTCACGAGTGAGATAGTCAGGTAGAGAGTTTAGGGTACCTTTGAGAAATTCTATATCAAAATCAAAGATACTCAAAATAGCTTGCCATCATGCAAAAATTTGTTTTGATGCAAAGTTTTTAACATCTTTTTATAAAATCTCTTTTGCAGACTTACAATCGACACAAATTAAAAACCTTTGATTAAGCAAATCAGATTGAAATTTTGAGATGCACAAAACAATTGCTAAAACTTCCTTTTTAACTGTGGAATAATTCTGCTGGGCAGGATTCCAATACTTTGAAGTAAATGCAATTATTTGTTCTTTGCCATTAATGGATTGTTTAAGAATACCACCATAACCAATGTTAGAGGCATCAGTTTTAACAATCTTTTTGGCAGAAGGATTGGGAAGGTAAAGACATTGGAGGTTTTTGACCTGAGACTTGATTTGTTTGACCAGATAAGTGTGAACGTTGGTCCACAGAGGAGGAGTTTTCTTAAGACAATCATAGAGGGGTTTAGCCAGATTACTCAGCTGAGGAAAGAAGTCAGCAACATAGTTTAAACAGCCAAGAAATCTCTGGAGTTGGTTTTTCTCGATGATTTGGTCCGGGAACTTGGTCGAGAATTCAATGGCACGATTAATATGAGTGATTGTGCCCTGATATATGTTATGACCAAGAAAGCGAATTTTAGTTTGAAAAAGATTGATTTTAGTTTTAGATAAAGCAAGACCATTTTTCTTGATTATCTGAATAAAAATGTTAATGTGTTTAAAGTGTTGATCAATTGATTGAGAGAAAACAAGGACATCGTCAATATAGACAATAATGAAGGAAGAGTAGGGATTAAAAATGTCATTCATAATTTTATGGAATTCTGAAGGAGCATTTTTTAATCCAAAGGGCATGACCTTCCACTCATATTGCCCAAAAGGGACCGCTGTTTTATAACAATCCCATTTACTGATTTGAATTTGCCAAAATCCCGATTTCATATCAAATTTGGAAAAGATTTTAGCAGAAAAAAGACGATTAAGAAGATCCTTTTTATTCAGAATCGGATAACGGATCCACTGGAGGGCTTGATTGAGTGGTTTATAGTTGATAACCAAACGAGGAGACCCACGCTCAATTTCAGCTGGTTTGTTGACATAAAAAGCAGAACAGGACCAAGGACTCTTGCTTTTTCTGATTAATCCCTTTTGCAGAAGGTCTTGGATTTCCTTCTGGCAATGGACAAGGAGTTCTTGACTCATCTGGATGGGTCGGGCTTTGGTTGGAATTTGTCGATCATTGAAGTCCTTTTCATAAGGGAGATCAACAATGTGCTGTTTTCTTTGCCAAAAAGCATTTGGTAGATCATTACAGATAGAGTTCTGGATTTGGCTAGACAAGGATTGGATTCGTTGCTGAATGACGGGTTGATTAAGCAAATCATCTATTTTCTTATAAGAAATTTCTTCTTTAAGATAATTGATTTGGTTTTGTTTAAAAAAGATTGGGTTCAAGCCTCTAATAATTGGATCCTTAAGAAACTTGAAAGTGATGGATTTATTCAAATAAGTAGTGGAAATACCCTTATCTGAAATGGTTATAGGGAAGATGGATTTGATAAAAGGTGTTCCAAATATAACCGAATTTTTGAGATTCTTAACCAAAAGAAAAGAAGTTTTAACCTTAAAATCATCCTTTTCAATAAAAGCGTCAGAAAGTTTGAAATAAACGCGAAGCTTAGATCCACAAGCAGTACTAAGTCGCTCTGAAGTTTTTTCAAAATATTTAGTTGGAATTAATCCTTCCTGAATGCAGTTTGAATCTACCCCTGTATCAAACAGAGCTTCAGTCTCAAGGATAACGGTTCCAACAATAATTTTGACCTTGATATAAATTTTTTGAATAGTCAACTGGTTTATTAATTCAAAATTTTTTGGAGGGATATCAGGACTAACTGGATCATCAGGAGAGCCATTATCAGAATGCTGATTATTCTGAACAGGTTCTTCATCAGTTGGATCACCATATTGTAGAACACTCAAAATGCTCTGATGAACACTTTGTTGTTCTTTAATAAGGCGAATTTCAGCTTTCAGTTGGTTAACTTCATGCTAAAGGTCCTGAATGGTTACCAGTTTAACAGTACTCTTGTTAAACTTCTTAAGAGTATTTTTAAGATTAAATTTATTATTAACTAATAAATTGTTATTGTTAGAAGATGAAGATGATGGTTCATCAAAAGATTTTTTAAGTTTAGACAAAAGATTTTTCTACTCTTCGGGATCAGAAATGGAATTAATCACCTCAAACAGAAGATCTTGCTCCCTGGTAAGGACATTAACCTGGGAAGAAGAAGGATAGTCTTCATGAGTCGAAGATAGATCGTCCTCTTGAATCTGATTTAGATTTTTCGAAGAGTGATCTTCAAAAGCATCTTTGTCAGATTCCCCTTTAGAGGAGGATTCTACTAGGAGCTGATTAATCTGTTCTTCAACAAAAGGTTCTAGGTTGAGGTTCCTAAGCTTTTTCTTAAGCCTACAGTATTGACTCTTATGGCCAGGCTTACCACAAGTCCAACAGACTATGGGTTTCTTAGGAATATTGATCTTATCAAAGGGGGGTTTTGTCTGGAATTCTCTTCTAAGCTTTCTAGGTGGGGTTTCAGACTTATGACGATGATAAACAGATTTTCTAGGCTTCTGTCTATCAGGATTATGGGTATGCTTCTTGGCTTTCCTAGGTTTGGAGGAACAAGGGAGACCAAACTGCTCACAGAAATTACCCAAATCTCTGCGATTTTGTGCCTTTTCTTTGGCAAGCTGATGTTGGATTTTATCATCTTGGCAAATTTTTAAGGCGACCTTCTGGACATAAGCAATAAGCTGATCGTAACTTAATTGCTTATATGGAATATCATTGTTAGGGTGCTGACTACGGATCTTATCCCTAACCTTATCCCCTAAAGATTTTGGAAGTCCAGCAAGAAACTTTTCTTTCCAGAAAGGCTCTTGGCTATCTTCACGGATAAAGACTCTAGTGAGGAAAGTATCTTTATACCATCTAAAGTCAGCTAGGGTCTTACACCTGAGATTGGAAAGGAGTTCAGCTGATCTATCTTTCCAAAGGCTGGAATCTCCTATAAAATGTTGGATTATGGTGAAGATTAACTGGTTGACAGAGTCAGGGATTGGTTTACCATCTTGGGTCAGGATTGTGCCATCATTTTCCATTTTGATAGCATTCTGTATAGTAATCTTATGATCCTCAGAAAGATAGTTATCCCACTAGCCTTTTAGTTGTCCAGTAAAACCAGAAACTAAAATGGTTACAATAGCTGCTTCCATGCAGTTAAGGGATGTATCATAGGTTGTAGCAACCATGGTCATCTGCTGGAGGATATTGGGATTTGGTACTCAGTTTTGCCATCTATGTTCCATTCATAGACATGATTGGCATTAAAGGATTTGGAATTTTCCCTTTCTTCTAAGAGAAGATCAGGATCGGTTGCCCTATGGTAATATAGCTTAGAGGGTTGCTTCTAGTTAGGCTGATTCCTAATAGGGTTAATTTGGACAGATCTATTTGAGTCAGAGTTTCCGTTTTCAGACTCAGCTTGGTTAAGAACATTGATTTCTTTGTCTTTGTCCTTTTGGGCTTCATGCCTAGATCTGGCACGAGTGAGGGTTGGTCTAGAATGGGCCTCTTGGGAAGTCTGAGGAGCATCTTGGATAATGATGGATGTTAATCCTTCAATCTTTTCCCTAGGCTCTTCAGAGGGCTGATTATAAGCTCGGAGTTTAGTAAACTCTTTTTTAAGCTTATCAGTCATCCTAAAAGGTTTGAAGATTGGGGTTTGGATAGTCTTAGAGGAGGAAGAAATGTTGGCTTCTAAACCAAGACTGGATTTTTCACCCAATTTCTCTCCTATAGATTGGAAGTACCTGTTGGTATAGTTGGATTGCTCCATAAGGTTCTTTATATCCTTAGGAGTGATAGGTTCAAATTCATCCCTAGACTTAAAGGGTGAGGCATAAATATGACCATGATTCTCGTTCCTACCATTAGGAAGAATAAACTTAGTTGATGGAGGGAACTCAGATCTAACAATCTGGCCATCTTTAAGATCATACTTAGTGATAACACTAATGGTGTTTGGTTCTAAGAAAGGATAGTCTATCTTATGGTAAGCTGCATAAGACTTAAACAATCAAAGAAAAAGATTTGAGACTTAACAAGATTAAGAAAGGAATAATATTCTTCCTTAATCTGATCTTTACTAATACCCCTATAATGGCTAAGAAACCACTCTCTGAGGAGTCATTTCCTCTGAGTCGAAATCTAGCTTAAGGGTTTCATAATCTATGCAGGTCTTATTAATCATGGATAACTTCATAATCTTGCATAGATGAAAAGGTTGGAGAGGGGATAGATCTAGCAGGCTCTTCCTCGTTATTATCCTGTTGGTAAACAGGCTGAGGAATAGAGGTCGAGGTCTCTACACCCTGAAGCTTGATTCTACCACTACTTCCACTTGGAACAGCAGAGAAGGATTTCCTAGAGAAGACAGATCCAAACATCTCTGACCTAGAATCCCTAGTAAAGGATGATCTAGCTGTATTGAAGGAATTAGATCTATTAAAGGTGATCTCAACCCTTCTCGAGTCATACTGTCTAACAGAATCAAAGCTAGGTGTGGTTTGGGGTTTAGCCGGAGCAACCCTGTCCATGGCCCAAGTTTGTGGAAAATTAATGTCTTCCCACTTGATGACTTTAGGAATAACAACCTTGGCTTTGGTTGTATCTGTGAGAACCAAAGTAGTTTCTCCAGTCTTTCTGGGTTTAAGGACTCTAGAGACACATGAGTTCAAAACCTTGTACTGAACTCGATAGATGATATTGAGCGTGGGTCTCCTCGTTTGGTTATCAACTATGAACCACTCAATCAAGCCCTCCAGTGGATCCGTTATCCGATTCCGAATAAAAAGGATCTTCTTAATCGTCTTTTTTCTGCTAAAATCTTTTCCAAATTTGATATGAAATCGGGATTTTGGAAAATTCAAATCAGTGAATGGGAATGTTATAAAATAGCTTTTACGGTCCCTTTTGGGCAATATGAAGGTCATGCCCTTTGGATTAAAAAATGCTCCTTCCGAATTCCAGAAAATTATGAATGACATTTTTAATCCCTACTTTTCCTTCATTATTGTCTATATTGACGATGTCCTTGTTTGCTCTCAATCAATTGATCAACACTTGAAACACATTAACATTTTTATTCAGATAATCAAGAAAAATGGTCTTGCTTTATCTAAAACTAAAATCAATCTTTTTCAAACTAAAATTCACTTTCTTGATCATAACATATATCAGGGCACAATCACTCATATTAATCGTGCCATTGAATTCGCGACCAAGTTCCCGGACCAAATCATCGAGAAAACCAACTCCAGAGATTTCTTGGCTGTTTAAACTATGTTGCTGACTTCTTTCCTCAGCTGAGTAATCTGGCTAAACCCCTCTATGATCGTCTTAAGAAAACTCCTCCTCTGTGGACCAACGTTCACACTTATCTAGTCAAACAAATTAAGTCTCAGGTCAAAAACCTCCAATGTCTGTACCTTCCCAATCCTTCTGCCAAAAAGATTGTTGAAACTGATGCCTCTGACATTGGTTATGGTGGTATTCTTAAACAATCCATTAATGGCAAAGAACAAATAATTGCATTTACTTCAAAGTATTGGAATCCTGCCCAGCAGAATTATTCCACAGTTAAAAAGGAAGTTTTAGCAATTGTTTTGTGCATCTCAAAATTTCAATTTGATTTGCTTAATCAAAGGTTTTTAATTCGTGTCGATTGTAAGTCTGCAAAAGAGATTTTACAAAAAGATGTTAAAAACCTTGCATCAAAACAAATTTTTGCACGATGGCAAGCTATTTTGAGTATCTTTGATTTTGATATAGAATTCCTCAAAGGTACCCTAAAATCTCTACATGACTATCTCACTCGTGAATATTTACAGGGGAGAAACCAACAGTAACAATCTCATGCTGGATACCGTGAAATCATCTTCCTCCTCACGAGGAAGAGGAAAAGGCAGAACCTCCAAACCAAGACTAGCCGTGGCTGGTTTAATCACCCATACAGGGTCTGGATCTTCGTCCAAACAAGAAGAAGGTCCCAAGAATCAATCTAAATCGGGGTCATCTACTCAGTCTGGGTCATCAACACGAAAACTACCCCAATCCATTACTGGGTCATTTACCCAGAAATCAGAGTCCCAATCTGTTTCTGAGCCCACCAATCAGAAGCCTAAACCCCAAACACAAACAAAGGCAAATTATGCCATGCCAATCCAAGTCCTTTTGGCCCTTCAAGAACAGGGTCTTACCCACCTCCCAAAAGGCCTCCCATGTAAAACTTGGGCAGACATCAGTTCTGAAGAAGAAGACAGTGAGAGATGTCTGGCAACCATGATTAAAAACATGAGAGAAACCCCCTTAATCCTTCAACAACCAAAAGGCAAAGCCATAGTCCAGCAGCCTGAACCCTTGGCGGTCCAAAGGCCTAAATCTCAAACCCAGTACGTCCCTGAAAACAAATACCAGGACGTTATACAGATGAAACATGAATTTTGGGACCCAAAGCTAAACAGGGTCCCCCCAGAAGATCTTTCCCAGAGATATTCAGGACAATCAGTACTATTTTAAACCAATCTCTTTGCTCAAGACCAGACATTTTTATGAGTTTATTCTTGTGGACACCAACTCTGTCCAGATTAAACATCATAAAAATAAAGACTCTGAGCAAATTGCTTATGCAACTCTACAAATCCTTAAGGTCCTAACACTAAAAGAATTTGGAGAATTGAATAAGATTAAAAAAATTTCTCAAAACTATGATCCCATTGGTTTTTCATACTGGGATTATCAAACTGCCTGGTATAACGTCTTTAATTTCCAGAATAAAGACTTTATGCACTCATGGCTCATTTATTTTAAACAAAATGTCCAGTACAGGTTTCCCCAATGGTTTTTGCAGTGGTGGAATTATTATGGACCAATCCTTGAGATACTCCCTTCCGAGGTCGTGTCTGGCTTGACAATCTTTACTAAGAAGTTTGAGCAACCTGATAATGATCCATTTCCGGTGGACTTGCACTTCTTCAGTAAATTGTCTCTCGCCTGGATCTTCCAATGGCGATATATCTATGGTAATGTATCAGTTAAAGGGCAATTGCCTATGCTTCGCAGACAAGCGCTTGTCAAGTGGTGGTCTCAGTTTGACCATTCAAGAGCCAATCCAGAACAGGTATCGCTTTGGTTTAAATAACACCCACCCTAACCAAAGCTGCCGACCCAGAAGCATGCAAGTTCCTCAATCAGAGATCACAAGTCATAGCAGCGTTGACATCTTCCTCATCAAAAGAGAAGTTCAAGGAAAACATTCAGATGATCTTAAACCTCTTGGAGAAGGCAAATGAAGACGCCTGCTCCTCATCCAAGAAACCAATTGAAGAGCCAGCCGAAGCATCTTCGCAATCTTCAGATGATTTTTATCAGAATGAAGATGATTGCTTTGGCATCAATCTTGATGATGATTGAATCTGATTCAGTCATCACCGAAAATCACCAAGCAGAAGGGTAAGTGGAGAAAGCTCATTTTGCTTCGATTCATCAACAAGTAGAAGGGTAAGTGGCGAAAGCTCTTTTTGGTTCGATTCATCAACAAGCAGAAGGGTAAGTGGCGAAAGCTCCTTTTGCTGACCTCAAACATGACATCATCATTTCCTGCGGTAGACTACTATTTAGCACTGTTCACTGTAGCGGTAGGTTTTCCGGTAATTGTGACAGGAACTGTAGAAACAGGAGATCATTGTGTCTATTTAAGGGCTGCGTCCCTGTAACCAAGTTTTTTCTTTCGTTGTTTCCTTCTTTCTCAAAGAATTCCCTCCCCCTAGGTATACCTCTGAGCAATCCTTTCTATTTTAAAGTGTAATCTTTAATCTTTTTGGGAAATAAAATCTTATTTTCCCATATTGCATGTATTATTTCTGCAACTGAATCTTTCTTTTCCTCATCCACTCCCTCTCATCCCGACGGCTTGCCGCGCTTGAGAGTTTAACTTTACTTTATTGCACTGATACTTCGTAGCCATGTGAATTCCGTATTCTATTCCCGCTTTCCATATGCATTGGTTGTTCTGAATCTTTCCCCTAGCCTCGCTTCCACCCCATATGGTATATATATATACTTTCTATCTAAGATCTTCCATAAACTTAATTCCATGGCTGCGTGTTAGTGGTATCAGAGCCACTAAGAAGGCCAAGTATTGTTAAGGTTTTCTTAAAGTTTTGTTAAGGTTTTCTTAAAGTATTTTGTTTATTTTTATTCTTTTGAATATTTCATAAAGAATTCTAATTATAAAGGTTATTCTGATTCTTGAAATAGTTAAGTGTAACACTGAGAGATGTGTATATGTTGGTCAGCTTCTTGAGTCTAGGTGGTCCCGGCAGTAGGAAAACTGTAAGTCCGTTGGTTTAGCCTAGAAATGGAGAGAGGTGGTCCCGTAACATCAACTTCTACAAAAAGTAGAGTATCCAATATAGTTAGAAGTCTGAGTGAAATAGGAAGAAGTAATAAAGATAAACAGATAGCTTTAAGAACTCCTCCTCAATATACAAATAATGAAGAATCATTAGAGGTGTTAGAAAATACTACAATAATACCCGTATCAGAAATAGAAAAATCTTTGCATAATTGGTCGATATCCATAGTAAAGAAAAGTGAAGTATATAAAAGACATAGTATTTTTTCATCTAATAAAGATGAAATATATGTTATGGAATATAGTTATCCAGGAACAGATGTTAATAAAATAATAAATATCCTAGAACAAGATATGTTAGATACTCATATAAGGAAAGGATTTAATTTTATCCATATTGGATTAATACAAGTTGCTGCAAAGCCTAATTTTAGATTAGGAATCAATAGCCCTATATTAATGTTATTAAGAGATACTAGATTAATAAACTTTAAAGATTCAATAATTGCAATATTGGAAAGCAATTTACATGATGGTCCAGCCTTTTTTAACTGTTATCCAAATCTGGCTATGAACCTAAGAAATGAATATACAGGAAAAGCAATTAAGTTACATATAAGATTACCTGATAATATCTTTAAAGAAGAGAGTAGTCCAATAGAAATAATATTTAGAATATATTATAAAGTAACTAAAATAGATTATAATTTCAGAGCATTAAGAGAATCCACAAAAAATGCAACTATTTTAGTGGAAGCCAATTTAAAGAAGTCATCTATACAAGTTCCTCATAGATTAGATCATGAGGAAGTTATGCAAAATATTCCAGAAGAATGGAAGATAGAAGAAGTGATAGAACCTCCTAGAGTTTATAACACTCAAATAAGAGAAATTATACAAGATGGTACAGATATAAGATTAAGAATGAATAGATCACAATCTTTAAAAATAGAAAAACCATATATGATTCATAAAGGACAATCATCAAGACACTCTATAAGTGGATCTACTATAGATTTAGATTTAATGGGATTAGATAAGAGTAATCCAAAAATATATATTCCGTTATATCAAGATACTAATGATAATAATTCATCTCCTAGATACTCTCCAACTAGATCTCAAATATTAAATGTTCTAACTAGAGAAGGAAAACCTTTTAAAATTGATAAAGAATGGATTAAACAAGATTTTTTAGCAGACTATAATAAAGAATATAGACAATGGTTCTTTAATACTTATAATGATGAAGAAAGAAATAAGACTAGACGAGATTATTATAATTATTTAGAAGAAAATGAAATTAATATTTATTTTTTTGATTGGATGTTTGATAAACAAAAAATAATTAATCCTATTATTAAAAATACAACTGTATGGAAAACTATTGAAGATAAAATTATAGAAGCATAATACCCTCCAACTAAAGGGGTAAAAATTAATATTGCTAGTTTAGAAATAGAAGCTTCGCCTTTTAAAGACGTATTAGAAGAAAAATTAGTAGAAATTAAAGATATTAGAAAATTATATCATCAATTAAATTATTCTAATATTATGTTAAATACTATTTCTACCCATTTAACTAGAATAGAAAATAATTCTTTGGAAGAAGGTAGTAGTTCTGAAAATAAATTAGTAAAAAAGACTTTAGATAAACCAATCTATAAGTTTATGAATGTATCTCAAAAAGATCTAGACTCTATAAAATTCGGAAGTAATATTGATATTAAAATAGAAGAAATAAGGAAAAATTTAGAAAAATTAAGTATAGAGAAAATTTCGATTAATATTCTAGAGAGGGAAAATGATTTAGAAATTAATAAATTAAAAAGAGGATCAAATTATTATCCTAAACTTAGAAATTATTACTCTAGGCCGTCTCTCGCAGATGTACAATTTGAAGAAATGGGAGATATGCGTCAAAATGTTTATTTAGGAACAAAGATCGCAGAATGGAATATAGATGGCATGAGTGAACCACAAATTTTAGATTTAACCTGTCAAATGAATATGGCGGCCATTGCCTATAAAACTAAAGGTATTACAGATAGGAATACAGCTGTAGCAATAATTCAAGGATTTAAAGGCCAACTTAAAGGTTGGTGGGATAATTTATGTACAGATGAAGATAGGAATATGATATTAAATAGTATAAAACAAGAAACCCAAGAACAAGATGCTGTAGCAACCCTTATCTTTACTATAATACAAAATTTTATAGGAGATCCTAATATATTTAAAGAAAGAATAGCTAGTCAACTAAATAAATTATATTGTTCGATGATGTCTGATTATAGATGGTACAAAGATACATTTTTCTCTAAAATAACATTAAGAGAAGATGGATATGCAGGATATTGGAAAGAAAAATTTATATCAGGATTACCTAAACTATTTGCAGAAAAAGTTAGGATAAACTTAGAAAGACATTTTCAGAATCCTATACCTTATGAAAAATTAACATTCGGTCAGATACATAATATTATAGTAGAAACCGGAATACAGGTTTGTACAGATTTTAAGCTCCAAAATAAAATGAGGAAAGAAAGTTTAACCAATAGAAGAGAGTTAGGAACTTTTTGTCATCAATATGGTATAGAAATGGATAGGGCTCCTAGTACTCAACATAAAAAGAGGCATAGTTTTATAAAAGGAAATAGGAATTATGCCAAGAGAAAATATAGAACTAATAATAAATATGAATCTCAGTCATATAACAATAAAAATTATAGAAAATCTTATAAGAAAAGTTATAAAAAGACAAATAATTTTAAGAAGAAAGATGTTTGTTGGAAATGTGGGAAACCAATACATTTTGCTAATAAATGTAGGGTTCAACAAAAAATTAATGAATTAGAAATAGATGACAATATTAAGCAAGAATTAATGAAGGTAGTGCTAAATTCTGAACCAGAAGATTCTTATACAGAATCAGGATCAGAATATGAGGAAAATATGATATATCAATTAGAAGACGAAACTAGTAGTAATTCTTCCAATAGTTCAGAAGAAGATAATTATTGTTTAGGTCCAAAAATATGTACTTGTAAGAATTGTAAAACTATAAATATGTTAACAAGAGATCAAATTGAAGCCTTAATAAATATAATAGGTAAACTGGATGATTCTCCTATAAGAGAAGAATTTACATCCCAATTAAATGAATTAATAATAAAAGATCAAACAAATAGAGAACCTATTAAAGGAATAGATATGAAAGAAATCTATAATATATTTTTACCAAATAAACAAATTACTTTAAAAGATCTACAAGAAGAAATAAAAATTCTAAAACAAGAAATAAAAGAATTAAAACAAAATGATATATCTTTAAAGTATAGAATATTAGAATTAGAAGGAAATAAAATCTTAGAATTTCAAAAAGATATAAGTGCTAGTACCTCAAAAGGTAATGATAGAGAAAAAAATTTTATTAATCTATTAAGTCTAATTATTACACATAAATGGCATTGTGCAATAACATTAATAATTAAAGAAGAACGATTTAATTTCATAACATTAATAGATTC
>PYAF01002540.1:199006-214861 GCA_007407185.1 Glycine tomentella
ACAGAAATTACCCAAATCTCTGCGATTCTGCGCCTTTTCTTTGGCAAGCTGATGTTGAATCTTATCATCTTGACAAATCTTTAAGGCGACTTTCTGGACATAAGCAATAAGCTGACCATAACTTAATTGCTTATATGGGATTTCATTATTGGGGTGCTGGCTACGGATCTTGTCCCTAACCTTGTCCCCAAGAGATTTTGGGAGGCCTGCAAGAAACTTTTCTTTCCAGAAAGGTTCTTGACTGTCTTCCCGGGTAAAGACTCTAGTGAGGAAGGTATCCTTATACCATCTGAAGTCAGCTAGGGTCTTACACCTAAGATTGGAAAGGAGTTCAGCAGATCTGTCTTTCCAAAGACTGGAATCTCCTATGAAATGCTGGACAATGGTATAGATTAACTGGTTGACAGAATCAGGAATAGGTTTACTATCATGGGTCAGGATAGTGCCATCATTATCAGTTTTGACAGCATTTTGAATGGTAATCTTATAGTCCTCGGACAGATAATTATCCCACCATCCTTTTAGTTGTCCAGTAAAACCAGAAACTAAAATGGTCACGATGACTGCTTCAGTGCAGTTAAGGGATGTATCATAGGCTGTGGCAACCATGGTCATCTGCTGGAGGATGTTAAGGATTTGGTACTCGGTTTTGCCATCTATGTTCCATTCATAAACATGGTTGGCATTAAAGGATTTGGAATTCTCCCTTTATTCCAAGAGAAGATCAGGAGCGGTAGCCCTATGGTAATACAACTTGGAAGGTTGCTTCCAATTAGGCTGGTTCCTAATAAGGTTGATTTGGACAGATCTTTCTGAGTCAGAGTTTCCATTTTCAGACTCAGCTTGGTCAAGGACATTGATCTCCTTATCTTTGTCCTTTTGGGCTTCATGCCTAGATCTGGCACGGGTGAGGGTTGGTTTTGAATGGACTTCCTGGGATGACTGAGGAGTATCCTGGATAATGATGGATGTTAATCCTTCACTCTTATCCTTGGACTCTTCAGAGGGCTGGTTATAAGCTCTGAGTTTGGCAAAATCTTTTCTGAGCTTATCGGTCATCCTGAAGGGTTTGAAGATAAGGGTTTGGATGGTCTTGGAGGTGGAAGGATTTGCTTCTAGGCCAAGACTGGATTTCTCACTCAACTTGTCCCCGATGGATTGGAGATACTTATTGGTGTAGTTGGACTGCTCCATAAGATTCTTATATCTTTTGGAGTGATGGGATCGGACTCATCCCTAGACTTGAAGGGAGAGGCATAGATGTGACCATGCTTTTCATTCCTAACATTAGGAAGAATAAACTTGGTTGACGGGGGGAACTCAGATCGGACAATCTGGCCATCCTTAAGATCATACCTAGTGATGATACTGACAATGTTTGGCTCTAAGAAAGGATAATCAATCTTATGATAGGCAGCATAAGATTGGAACCAGTCAAAGAAAAAGATCTGAGACTTGACAAGATTGAGGAAAAAATAATACTCTTCCCGGATTTGGTCTTTGCTGATGCCCTGATAATGGCTAAGAAACCACTCTCTTTGAGGAGTCATTTCCTCAGAGTCGAAATCCAGCTTGAGGGCTTGATAATCTGCAGGTTGTACTAATCATGAATAACTTCATAATCTTGCATAGATGAAAAAGTTGGAGATGGGATGGACCTGGCAGACTCTTCCTCATGAGGATCCTGTTGGTAGACAGGCTGAGGAATAGAAGACGAGGTTTCAACACCCTGAAGCTTGATTTTACTACTACTTCCACTGGGAGCAGCAGAGAAGGACTTTCTAGAGAAGACAGATCCAAACATTTCAGATCTAGAATCTCTAGTGAAAGATGATCTAGCGGTATTGAAAGAGTTAGATCTATTAAAGGTGATCTCAACCCTTCCAGAGTCATACTGTCTGACAGACTCAAAGCTAGGTGTGGTTTGAGGTTTTGCCGGAGCAACTCGATCCATGGCCCAAGTTTGCGGGAAATTAATGTCTTCCCACTTGATGACTTTAGGAATTACAACCTTGGCCTTGGTTGTATCTGTGAGAAACAAAGTAGTTTCTCCAGTCTTCCTTGGTTTGAGGACTCTAGAGACACACGAGTTCATTACCTTGTATTGAACTCGATAGATTATGTTGACCGGAATAGAGCCAATCTTCATATCAAGACCATGAAGCTGGACATCTAGGGTCAAGACATCTAAGATGTTTGCATCCTCAAGGCTGACGGTCCTATCAGGATAACAGTTGAAATAGATGGGTCCATTACTAAGGCTGGTCTCAACCGTGCCTAAGATGGAATCGGTGAACTGGTTATGACGGGAGTCTCTAAGACACAAGAGAATAGAGGTGTTTAATCCTTCAATCCCGAGAGGTTTAGCAGCAACTTGGACACATCCAATATGCAAAAAATTATAATTTTGCAGATGCTGTTTTAAAGAATTGTTTGAAAGAAGTTTGATTTCATCAAAATCAGTTTTAAGACGGATATTAGTTTCAACAGTCCTAATTATAAAATCAGGCCTTCAGGTTTATAAAGTTCATTATCTGGAATTCTGGGTATCTTCCAGTCATCCATATCTTGATTAATATCTTCAAAAGAAACTTCTTCTTTGAAAATATTTCTGTTAGATTTGATTAAAGCATTTTCAGCTTGTGATGGATTAAAAGAAGAGGAGGAAGGTTGTGAAGACTTAAATGAAAAACGAGAGGAAAAAGAGCGGAAAAGAGACATGGAGGAAACAATCATAAAATCAATCCCCTGATATCATCGCCATCCTTTGGTTCTGTAGAGGTATAAGGATAGATCCGGATAAATTTTACTTACTGAGATATTTCCAGACTTTTTTGTTTTAATCTCTTAGCTGAAGCCAATGAATTTTCAGACAAAAGATCAGATCTGGGGTTCCAAAAATTTGTAGGATTTACTGCCCTCAACTCAATGGGACTTATTACCCCAGTAACTCCAGATCAAAGCTTTCTCTGCTTGTCATGCTTTCCAGTTAAGACATTAAAATCTTTTAAATTCATATACAAAAACAAGAAAATAAACAGATTCATAGCATGTCTGGATAATATAACAAATAAGTAAGATCTTTTCCAGATCTAGCCATATATATATATATATACCATATGGGGTGGAAGCGAAGATAGGGGAAAGGGACTAGAACAACCAATGCATATGGAAAGCAGGAATAGAATACGGAATTCACATGGCTATGAACTATAAATGCAATAATAAAGATTTAGAACATAAATATAAAGTAAAACTCTCAAGCGCGGCAACCCGTCGGGATGATAGGGAGTAGACGAGAAGTGAAATATTCAATTTTTAGAAACGAAACATGCAGTATGAGAAATTAAGATTTTATTTCTCAAAAAAGATTAAAAGATTACAAGATTGAAAATAGATTCGTAGAAGCTCAGAGATATACCAAGGGAGAACACTCTGAGAAGGAAACAAAGAAAAAACTTGATTACAGATTGAGGGACGCAGCCCTTAAATAGATACAATAATTTCTTGTTTCTACAGTTCCGGTGACAAATACCGGGAAACCTACCGCTATAGTGAACAGTGCTGAACAATAGTCTGTCGTAGGAAATGATGATGTCATGGTTGTAGTCAGCAAAAGGAGCTTTCTCCATTTACCCTTCTACCTATTGATTTATTTAAGCAAAAGGAGCTTTCTCCACTTTCCCTTTGCCTTTTTGTTTATGGTGGTGACTGGATTGAATTCAATCATCACCAAGATTGATGCCAAAGCAGTTGTCTTCATTCTGGTAGAAATCATCCGACGATTGTGAAGAGACTTCGGCGGGCTCTTTGATTGGCTTCTTGGATGAGGAGCAGGCGTCTTCATTCTCCTTTTCCAAGAGATTAAAGATCATCTTCATATTTTCCTTGAACTTCTGCATGGAGGTAGAAGATGCCAAGGCTGCTATGACTTGTGATCTTTGATTGAGGAACTTGCATGCTTCTGGATCTGCTGCTTTGGTTAGAGTTGGATGCCGTTTAAACCAAAGCGTTAGCTGTTTAGGATTAGCTTTTGAATAGTCAAACTGAGACCACCACTTGACAAGAGCTTGTCCGCGAAGCATCGGTAATTGTCCCTTGACTGGTACATTACCATAGACATATCGCCATTGGAAGATCCAGGCGAGAGACAATTTATTGAAGAAGTGTAAGTCCACTGGAAATGGATCATTATCAGGGTGCTCAAACTTCTTAGTAAAGATTGTCAGGCCAGACATTACCTCGGAAGGGAGTATCTCAAGGATTGGTCCATAAAAATTCCACCACTGCAAAAACAACAGGGGAAACTTGTATTGAACATTTTGTTTGAAATAAATAAGCCACAAATGCATAAAATCTTTATTCTGAAAATTAAAGACATTATACCAGGCAATTTGATAATCCCAGTAAGAAAAACCAATGGGATCATAATTTTGAGAAAACCTTTTTATGTTATTCAATTCTCCAAATTCTTTCGGTGTCAGGACCTTATGGATTTGTAGAGTTGAATAAGCATTTTGCTCAGAATCTTTATTTTTATGATGTTTAATCTGGACTGAGTTGGTGTCCACAAGGATAAACTCATAAAAATGTCTAGTCTTGAGCAGAGAGGTTGGCTTGAAATGGTACTGATTACCCTGAATATCTTTGGGAAAGATTTTCTGGGGAACTCTGTTTGGCTTTGGGTCCCAGAATTCAGGTTCCATCTGAATGACGTCCTGGTACTTGTTTTTCAGGACATATTGAGTTTGAGATTAAGGCTTTTGGATCGCCAAGGGTTCAGGCTGCTGAACAATGGCTTTGCCTTTCGGTTGATGAAGGATTAAAGGGGTTTCCACCATGTTTTTTATCATGGTTGCCAGACATCTTTCACTTTTTTATTCGTTAGAAGTAATGTCTGCCCAAGTTGTGGATGGAAGGCCTTTTGGAAGGTGAGTAAGGCCCAGTTCCTGAAGAGCCAAAAGGCCTTGGATTGGCATGGCATAGTCTGCCTTTGTTTGTGCTTGGGGTTTAGATTTCTAAGTGATGGGCTCAGAAATGGATTGGGGTTCGGATTTCTGGGTAGAAGACCCAATAATAGATTGAGGTAGTTTCCGGGTTGATGACCCAGACTGGGTAGATGACCCAGATTTTGATTGATTTTTGGGACCTTCTTCTTGTTTGGACGAAGACCCGGGCCCTGCATGGGCGATTAGGCCGGCCACAGCTTGCCTTGGTTTGGTGGTTCTTCCTTTTCCTCTCCCTCGTGAGGAGGAAATTACCTAAATCCCGTTGATTTTATGACTTTTCTTTGGCAAGATGATACTAGATCTTATCAGCTTATTGCTTACATCCAGAAAGTAGCCTTAAAGATTTGCCAAGATGATAAGATCCAGTATCAGCTTGCCAAAGAAAAGGCACAAAATCGTAGGGATTTGGGTAATTTCTGTGAGCAGTTTGGCCTTCCTTGCTCCAAACCTAGAAAACCCAAGAAGCATACCCATAATCCTGATAGACAGAAGCCTAAGAAATCTGTTTATCATCGTCGTAAGTCTGGAACCCCACCTAGAAAGCTTAGAAGAGAATTCCGGACTAAACCTCCCTTTGATAAGGTCAACATTCCTAAGAAACCTATAGTCTGTTGGACTTGTGGCAAACCTGGCCATAAGAGTCAATATTGCAGGCTCAAGAAAAAGCTTAGGAACCTTAATCTAGAACCCTCTGTTGAAGAACAGATTAATCAGCTCTTAGTAGAATCCTCCGAAGAAGAAGAATCTGATAAGGATACTTCTGAAGATCACCCTTCAAAAAATCTAAATCAAATTCAAGAGGATGATTTATCTTCGACTGATGAAGACTGTCCTTCTTTCTCCCAGGTCAATGTCCTTACCAGAGAGTAAGATCTTCTTTTTGAGATGATTAATTCCATTTCTGATCCTGAAGAGAAGAAAATTCTTTTATTTAAGCTTAAAAAATCTTTTGAGGAATCATCTTCTTCATCATCCTTTAAAACTAACAATTTATTAATTAATAACAAGTTTAATCTCAAAGATACTCTTAAGAAGTTTGATAAGAGTATTATTAAACCCGTAACCCTCCAGGACCTTCAGCATGAGGTTAATTAACTGAAAGTTGAGATTCTCCTTATTAAAGAACAACAAGATGTTCATCAGAATATTCTGAGTGTTCTGCAATATGGTGATCTAACTGATGAGGCAGAACCTGTTCAGAATAATCAGCATTCTGATAATGGCTCTCCTGATGATCCAGTTAGTCCTGGTATCCCTCCAAAATTTTTTGAAGTAATAAACCAGTTAACTATTCAAAAATTTTATATCAAGGTCAAAATTATTGTTGGAACCTTTATCCTTGAGACTGAAGCTCTGTTTGACACAGGGGCAGATTCTAACTGCATTCAGGAAGGGTTAATTCCAACAAAGTATTTTGAAAAAACTTCTGAGTGACTTAGTACTGCTAGCGGGTCAAAGCTTCGCGTTAACTTCAAACTTTCTGACGCTTTCATAGAAAAGGATTATTTTAAAGTTAAAACTTCTTTTCTTTTGGTAAAAAATCTTAAAAATTCGATTATCCTGGGAATGCCTTTTATCAAATCCATCTTCCCTATAACCATTTCAGATAAGGGTATTTCCACTACTTATTTGAATATATCCATTACTTTCAGGTTTCTAAAGGATCCCATTGTTAGAAACTTGAACCCAATCTTTTTTAAGCAAAACCAAATCAATTATCTTAAGGAAGAAATTTGTTATAAGAAAATTGATGATTTGCTTAATCAAACAATCATCCAGCATCGTGTCCAGTCCTTGTCCAAACAAATCCAGAACTCTATCTGTGCTGATCTTCCAAATGCTTTTTTTTTGCAAAGAAAACAACACATTGTTGATCTCCCTTATGAAAAGGACTTCAATGATCGACAAATTCCCACCAAGGCCCGACCCATACAGATGAGTCAGGAACTCCTCGTTCATTACTAGAAGGAGATCCAAGACCTTCTGCAAAAAGGATTAATCAGAAAAAGCAAAAGTCCTTGGTCTTGTTCTGCTTTTTATGTCAACAAACTAGCTGAATTCTGGGACCCAAAGCCAAACAGAGTTCCCCAGAAAATCTTGCCTAAAGATATTCAGGGTAATCAATACCATTTCAAGCCAACCTCTCTGCTTAAGACTAGACATTTTTATGAGTTTATTCTTGTGGACACCAACTCAGTCCAGATTAAACATCATAAAAATAAAGATTCTGAGCAAACCGCTTATTCAACTCTGCAAATCCTTAAGGTCCTGACACTGAAAGAATTTGGAGAATTGAATAAAACAAAAAGGTTTTCTCAAAACTATGATCCCATTAGTTTTTCTTACTGGGATTATCAAACTGCCTGATATAATGTCTTTGATTTTCAGAATAAAGATTTTATGCATTTGTGGCTTATTTATTTCAAACAAAATGTCCAATACAAGTTTCCCCAGTGGTTTTTGCAGTGGTGGAATTTTTATGAACTAATCCTTGGGATACTCCCTTCCGAGGTAGTGTCTGGCCTGACAATCTTTACTAAGAAGTTTGAGCACCCTGATAATGATCCATTTCCAGTGGACTTACACTTTTTCAGTAAATTGTTTCTCGCCTGGATCTTCCAATGGCGATATGCCTATGGTAATGTACCAGTCAAGGGACAATTGTCGATGCTTCGCAGACAAGCTCTTGTTAAGTGGTGGTCTCAGTTTGACCATTCAAAAGCTAATCCTGAACAGCTATTGCTTTGGTTTAAACAACATCCAACTCTAACCAAAGCAGCAGATCCAGAAGCATGCAAGTTCCTCAATCAAAGATCACAAGTCATAGCAGCCTTGGCAACTTCTACCTCCAAACAGAAGTTCAAGGAAAATATGAAGATGATCTTTAATCTCTTGGAAAAGGAGAATGAAGACGCCTACCTCTCATCCGAGAAGCCAATCAAAGAGCCCGCCGAAGTCTCTTTACAATCATCGGATGATTTCTACCAGAATGAAGATGACTACTTTGGCATCAATCTTGGTGATGACTGAATTTAATCCTGTCACCACCATAAACAAAAAGGCAAAGGGAAAGTGGAGAAAGCTCCTTTTGCTTGAATACATCAATAGGCAGAAGGGTAAGTGGAGAAAGCTCCTTTTGCTGACTACAAGCATGACATCATCATTTCCTACGGCAGACTACTATTCAGCACTGTTCACCGTAACGGTAAGTTTCCCGGTATTTGTCACCGGAACTGTAGAAATAGAAAATTATTGTATCTATTTAAGGGCTGCGTCCCTCAATCTGTAATCAAGTTTTTTCTTTGTTTCCTTCTCAAAGTGTTCTCCCTTGGTATATCTCTAAGCTTCTACGAATTCATTTTCAATCTTGTAATCTTTTAATCTTTTTTGAGAAATAAAATATTAATTTCTCATATTGCATGTTTCGTTTCTAAAAATTGAATCTTTCACTTCTCGTCTACTCCCTCTCATCCCGACAGGTTGCCATGCTTGAGAGTTTAACTTTATATTTATGTTCTAAATCTTTATTACTGCATTTATAGTTCATAGCCATGTGAATTCCGTATTCTATTCCTGCTTTCCATATGCATTGGTTGTTGTAGTCCATTTCCCCTATCTTCTAGTTTGGAAAAGATTGATTTTAGTTTTAGATAAAGCAAGACCATTTTTCTTGATTATCTGAATAAAGATTTTAATGTGTTATATAATATATATATATATATAATATTCTTCCCAATTTGGTCTTTACTAACACCCTTATAATGGCTAAGAAACCACTCTCTTTGAGGAGTCATTTCCTCTGAGTCGAAATCCACCTTAAGGGCTTCATAATCTATGCAGGTCTTATTAATCATGGATAACATCTACAGTTCCGGTTACAAATACCGGATTACCTATCGCTACAGTGAATAGTGCTGAACAGTAGTCTGCCACAGGAAATGATGTCATGGATGATGTCAGCAAACGAAGTCTTCTTCCTATTGCTTGTGTTTATGGTGACTGTGTTTTACTCAATCATCATCAAGATTGATGTTATAACAGTCGTCTTCATTTTGAAAAGGATCCTGTGATGACGGTGACGAGGTATCTAAAGATCCCTTTTGTTTCTTGGAAGAGGAGCATGCATCTTCTTGTTCCAAGAGATTAAAGATCATCTGCATATTTTCCTTGAACTTTTCCTTGGAGGTGGAAGAGGCAAGGGCTGCAATGACTTGTGACCTTTGATTGAGGAACTTGCAGGCTTCTGGGTCTGCAGCCTTGGTTAGGGTCGAATGATCATGAAACCAAAGCGATACCTGATTAGGGCTAGCTCTTGAATGGTCAAACTGGGACCACCATTTGACAAGAGCTTGTCGGCGAAGCATTGGCAATTGTCCCTTGATTGATGTATTTCCATAAACATAACGCCATTGGAAGATCCAGGCGAGAGATAACTTGCTGAAGAAGTGTAAGTCTACCGGAAATGGATCATTATCCGGGTGCTCAAACTTCTTGGTAAAGGTTGTGAGGCCAGATACTACCTCGGAAGAGAGTATCTCAAGGATTGGTCCATAAAAATTCCACCATTGTAAAAACCATTGGGGAAATTTGTATTGAACGTTTTGTTTAAAATTAATGAGCCATGAGTGCATAAAGCTTTATTTTGGAAATTAAAGACATTATACCAGGCAGTTTGATAATCCCAGTATGAAAAACAATGGGATCATAGTTTTGAGAAAATCTTTTTATCGTATTCAATTCTCCAAATTCTTTTGGTGTGAGCACCTTGAGGATTTGCAGAGTTGAATAAGCAAGTTGCTCAGAATCTTTGTATTTATGATGTTTAATATGGACAGAGTTGGTGTCCACAAGAATAAACTCATAAAAATGTCTAGTCTTGAGCAAAGAGATTGGTTTAAAATGGTATTGATTACCCTGAATGTCTTTGGGAAAGATCTTCTGGGGCACCTTGTTTGGTTTGGGATCCCAGAATTCAGGTTCCATTTGAATAACGTCCTGGTATTTGGTTTTAGGGACGTACTGGGTTTGCGATTTGGGCCTTTGGATTGCCAAGGGTTCAGGTTGCTGAACTATGGCTTTACCTTTTGGTTGCTGAAGGATTAAGGGGGATTCTGCCATGGTTTTGATCATGGTAGCAAGGCATCTTTCATCCTCATCATCTTCAGAGGTGATGTCTGCCCAAGATTTAGATGGTAGGCCTTTTGGAAGGTGGGTAAGACCTTGTTCTTGGAGAGCCAAAAGGACTTGAATCGGCATGGCATAATCTGCCTTTGTTTGGATTTGTGGTTTAGGCTTCTGACTGGGAGGTTCAGAAACGGATTGGGAGTCAGTTTTCTGGGTAGAAGACCCAGTAATAGATTGAGGTAATGTCCGGGTTAATGACCCAGATTGGGTGGATGACCCAGATTGCTTTTTGGAAACTTCTTCCTGTGAGGGTGAAGATCCAGACCCTGGATGGGTGTTTAAACCAGCTATAGCTAGTCTAGGTTTGGTATTTCTGCCTTTTCCTCTTCCTCGTGAGGAGGAAGATGACTTCACCGAATCTGGCATGAGGCAACTACTGGTTTCTCCCCTGTAAATATTCACGAGTGAGATAGTCAGGTAGAGAGTTTAAGGTACCTTTGAGGAATTCTATGTCAAAATCAAAGATACTCAAAATAGCTTGTCATCTGGGAAAAATTTGTTTTGATGCAAGGTTTTTAACATCTTTCTGTAAAATCTCTTTAGCAGACTTACAATCAACACGGATTAAAAACCTTTGATTAAGCAAATCAGATTGAAATTTTGAGATGCACAAAACAATTGCTAAAACTTCTTTTTTAACTGTGGAATAATTCTGCTGGGCAGGATTCCAATGCTTTGAAGTAAATGCAATTATTTGTTATTTGCCATTTACAGATTGTTTAAGAATACCCCCATAACCAATGTCAGAGGCATCAGTCTCAACAATCTTTTTGGCAGAAGGATTGGGAAGATAGAGACACGGGAGGTTTTTGACTTGGGATTTGATTTGTTTAACCAGATCAGTGTGAACGTTAGTCCATGGGGGAGGAGTCTTTTTAAGACGATCATAGAGAGGTTTGGCCAGGTTACTAAGCTGAGGGAAGAAGTCAGCAACATAGTTTAAACAACCAAGAAATCTTTGGAGTTGATTTTTCTCAATGATTTGGTCTGGGAATTTGGTTGAAAATTCAATAGCACGATTAATAGGAGTGATTGTTCCTTGATATATGTTATGACCAAGAAAACGAATTTTGGTTTGGAAAAGATTGATTTTAGTTTTAGATAAAGCAAGACCATTTTTCTTGATTATCTGAATAAAAATATTAATATGTTTGAAATGTTGATCAACAGATTGAGAGAAGACAAGTACGTCGTCAATGTAGACAATGATGAAGGAAGAGTAAGGATTAAAAATGTCATTCATAATTTTTTGGAATTCTGAAGGAGCATTTTTTAATCCAAAGGGCATAACTTTCCATTCATATTGTCCAAAAGGGACAGTAAAGGCTGTTTTATAACAATCCTTTTCACTGATTTAATTTGCCAAAATCCTGATTTCATATCAAATTTGGAAAAGATTTTAGCAGAAAAAAGACGATTAAGAAGATCCTTTTTATTCGGAATGGGATAACAGATCCACTGGAGGGCTTGATTTAGTGGTTTATAATTGATAACCAAACGAGGAGAACCACGCTCAATTTCAGCTGGTTTGTTAATATAAAAGGCAGAGCAGGACCAAGGGCTCTTACTTTTTCTGATTAACCCCTTTTGTAGAAGGTCTTGGATTTCCTTCTGGCAATGGACAAGGAGTTCTTGACTCATCTGGATGGGTCGGGCTTTGGTTGGAATTTGTCGATCATTGAAATCCTTTTCATAAGGAAGATCAACAATGTGCTGTTTTCTTTGCCAGAAAGCATTTGGAAGATCAGCACAGATGGAATTTTGGATATGAGTAGACAAAGATTGAATTTTTTGTTGAATAACGGTTGATTAAGTAAATCATCAATTTTCTTATAAGAAATTTCTTCTTTAAGATAATTGATTTGGTTTTGCTTAAAAAAGATTAGGTCCAAGTCTCTAATAATTGGATCCTTAAGAAACTTGAAAGTAATAGATTTATTCAAATAAGTTGTGGAAATACCCTTATCTGAGATGGTTATAGGGAAGATAGATTTGATAAAAGGTGTTCCCAGTATAACCGAGTTTTTTAGATTTTTGACCAGAAGAAAAGAAGTTTTAACTTTAAAATCATCCTTTTCAATAAAAGCATCAGAAAGTTTGAAATTAACGCGAAGTTTAGAACCACTAGCTGTACTAAGTCGTTCTGAAGTTTTCTCAAAATATTTAGTTGGAATCAGTCCTTCCTGAATGCAGTTTGAATCTACCCCTGTGTCAAACAGAGCTTCAGTTTCAAGAATGAAGGTTCCAACAATGATTTTGACCTTGATATAAAATTTCTGAATAGTCAACTGGTTTATTAATTCAAAAATTTTTGGAGGGATATCAGGACTAACTGGATCATTAGGAGAGCCATTATCAGAATGCTTCCTATTCTGATTAGGTTCTTCTTCCTCAGTTGGATCACCATATTGTAAAACACTTAAAATGTTCTGATGAACACTTTGTTGTTCTTTAATAAGGCGTATTTCAGCTTTCAGTTGGTTAACTTCATGCTGAAGGTCCTGAATGGTTACTGGTTTAACAGTACTCTTATCCAATTTCTTAAGAGTATTTTTGAGATTAAACTTATTATTAACTAATAAATTATTATTGTTAGAAGATTGTGATGAAGATGGTTCATCAAAAGATTTTTTAAGTTTAAGCAAAAGATTTTTCTTCTCTTTGGGATCAGAAATGGAATTAATCACCTCAAACAGAAGATCTTGCTCCCTGGTAAGGACATTAACCTGGGAAGAAGAAGGACAGTCTTCATCAGTCGAAGATAGATCGTCCTCTTGAATCTGATTTAGATCTTCCGAAGAGTGATCTCCAGAAGTATCTTTATCTGATTCTTCTTCATAGGAGGATTCAACTAGAAGCTGATTAATCTGTTCTTCAACAGCGGGTTCAAGATTAAGGTTCCTAAGCTTTTTCTTAAGCCTGCAGTATTGACTCTTATGTCCAGGCTTACCACAAGTCCAACAGACTATGGGTTTCTTAGGAATATTGATTTTGTCAAAGGGGGGTTTTGTCTGGAATTCTCTCCTAAGCTTCCTGGGTGGGGTTCTAGATTTATGACGGTGATAAACAGACTTTCTAGGTTTCTGCCTATCAGGATTGTGGGTATGCTTCTTGGTCTTCCTGGGCTTGGAGGAACAAGGAAGGCCAAACTGTTCACAGAAATTACCCAAATCTCTGCGATTCTGTGCCTTTTCTTTGCCAAGCTGATGTTGGATCTTATCATCTTGACAAATTTTCAAGGCGACCTTCTGGACATAAGCAATAAGCTGACCATAACTTAATTGCTTATATGGGATTTCATTGTTAGGGTGCTGACTACGGATCTTATCCCTAACCTTATCCCCTAAGGATTTTGGAAGTCCTGCAAGAAACTTTTCTTTCCAGAAAGGTTCTTGGCTATCTTCCGGGTAAAGACTCTAGTGAGGAAGGTATCTTTATACCATCTAAAGTCAGCTAGGGTTTTACACCTAAGATTGGAAAGGAGTTCAGCAGATCTGTCTTTCCAAAGACTGGAATCTCCTATAAAATGCTGGATTATAGTAAAGATTAACTGGTTGACAGAGTCAGGGATTGGTTTACCGTCATGGGTTAGGATTGTGCCATCATTTTCCATTTTGATAGCATTTTGGATGGTAATCTTATGATCCTCTGAAAGATAGTTATCCCACCAACCTTTTAGTTGCCCAGTGAAACCGGAAACTAAAATGGTTACAATAGCTTCTTCCGTGCAGTTAAGGGATGTATCATAGGCTGTAGCAACCATGGTCATCTGCTGGAGGATGTTGAGGATTTGGTACTCAGTTTTACCATCTATGTTCCATTCATAGACATGGTTTGCATTAAAGGATTTGGAATTCTCCCTTTCTTCTAAGAGAAGGTCAGGAGCGGTAGCCCTATGGTAATAAAGCTTGGATGGTTGCTTCCAATTGGGCTGATTTCTAATAGGGTTGATTTGGACAGACCTATCTGAGTCAGAGTTTCCATTTTCAGACTCAGCCTGGTTAAGGACATTAATTTCTTTATCTTTGTCCTTTTGGGCTTCATGTCTAGATCTAGCCCTAGTGAGAGTTGTTTTAGAATGGGCTTCTTGGGATGTCTGAGGAGTGTCCTAGATAATGATGGATGTTAATCCTTCAATTTTTTCTCTAGGCTCCTCAGAGGGCTGATTATAAGTTCGGAGTTTAGCAAACTCTTTTCTGAGCTTGTCAGTCATCCGAAAAGGTTTGAAGATTGGGGTTTGGATAGTCTTAGAGGAAGAAGTGCTTGATTCTAAGCTAAGACTGGATTTTTCACTCAACTTTTCCCCTATGGATTGGAGGTACTTATTGGTGTAGTTAGATTACTCCATAAGATTCTTGATATCTGTAGGAGTTATGGGGTCAGATTCATCCCTAGACTTAAAGGGTGAGGCATAAATGTGACCATGCTTTTCATTCCTAACATTAGGAAGAATAAACTTGGTCGACAGGGGGAACTCAGATCTAACTATCTGGCCATCCTTTTCAGAACGACTTAGTATAGCTAGTGGTTCTAAACTTCGCGTTAATTTCAAACTTTCTGACGCTTTTATTGAAAATGATGATTTTAAAGTTAAAACTTCTTTTCTTCGGGTCAAAAATCTAAAAAACTCAGTTATACTGGGAACACCTTTTATCAAATCTATCTTCCCTATAACCATCTCAGATAAGGGTATTTCCACAACTTATTTGAATAAATCTATTACTTTCAAGTTTCTTAAGGATCCAATTATTAGAGACTTGGACCCAATCTTTTTTAAGCAAAACCAAATCAATTATCTTAAAGAAGAAATTTCTTATAAGAAAATTGATGATTTACTTAATCAACCGTTATTCAACAAAAAATTCAATCTTTGTCTACTCATATCCAAAATTCCATCTATGCTGATCTTCCAAATGCTTTCTGGCAAAGAAAACAACACATTGTTGATCTTCCTTATGAAAAGGATTTCAATGATCGACAAATTCCAACCAAAGCCCGACCCATCCAGATGAGTTAAGAACTCCTTGTCCATTGCCAGAAGGAAATCCAAGACCTTCTACAAAAGGGGTTAATCAGAAAAAGTAAGAGCCCTTGGTCCTGCTCTGCCTTTTATGTTAACAAACCAGCTGAAATTGAGCGTGGTTCTCCTCGTTTGGTTATCAATTATAAACCACTAAATCAAGCCCTCCAGTGGATCCGTTATCCCATTCCGAATAAAAAGGATCTTCTTAATCGTCTTTTTTCTGCTAAAATCTTTTCCAAATTTGATATGAAATCAGGATTTTGGCAAATTAAATCAGTGAAAAGGATTGTTATAAAACAACCTTTACTGTTCCTTTTGGACAATATGAATGGAAAGTTATGCCATTTGGATTAAAAATGCTCATTCAGAATTCCAAAAAATTATTGTAAAATGAAGGAACACTTCACACTTAACCAAGAGGGGGGGTGAATTGGTTAGCTTTGATAGATTCAAAATTTCTTTCCAAGTAAAATATCAGAGTTTAAATTTCCCTTTGGATCTTTATCAAAAACCAATGAAGAAAACTTTTATTCAAACACCCTCCAAGATTTGTAATGCCTCAACAATCAAATTAACTTTCAAATATCAAACTGAGAATTAATCAAACATGCAGTCAATAAAAGAGCACAAGATTTATAC
>PYAF01002541.1:13127-25470 GCA_007407185.1 Glycine tomentella
ATTACACATATGGCGCGTGTCGCGCCACACCCCAAGTGGGTCGCGCCATATGCCAGAACAACCATAAACTTGCATTCATGCTTAAACTAAGCTTACGAATTCAAACTATTACATTTGGCGTCATCAGCGCCGATCCTGGCGCCACCGGCGCCGCACCCTTAGCAGGGTTTTCTGACCTGAATCCCCGCGCTATCGCGCGCGGTTAAGCGCCGAAAATAAAGGTCCTTACAGAATCTGAAGAGGAACCAGATATGGCTGAACAATGCAATGAACAGCCAAGGCCGGAGGATGAACTTATGGAGAATATTCTTGCTCCATTGTTTGTCCGTCCAGCTTCCAGCATTATCAGACCGCCCATTCAAGCAAATCATTTTGACATCCACCCATCTCTTATCAGCTTGGTGGAGAAGAATCAATTCGGTGGTGAGGACGATGAGGATCCTCATGACTTTGCAGACCGTTTCATGATGATCTGTGCTACCATCCGACACCAAGGAGTGACAGATGATGCCATTAGGCTCTGCCTCTTTCCTTTTGCTTTGAAAGGAAAGGCACTCAGATGGTTAGGCCGTCAGCCCTCTAATAGCATAACCACCTGGGATGAGTTGATGGCTAGGTTCTTCGCTCAGTATTTTTCCATGGAGAAGTATAACTGCCTGGTGAATGAGATCACCAACTTCACATAGCTTCATGGAGAAACCTTATGTGCAGCATGGCATCGGTTTCAAGAATTGATCCGACGTTGTCCTCAATATGATATGCCGGGTGGGAAGAAGGTGCGAATCTTCTTTAATGGTTGTCACCGGAATCAAAACTGGTAATTAATGGAGTTGCCGGAGGAACCATCAGATCAAAGACAGCTGCCCAAACACATGAGTTGATAGACTCTTTGGCCAGAACTGAGAATGAGAGCATAGCAAGTCAGCCAAAGAGGGAAGTTATACATTTGGGTAGCATAGACGCTATGTTGGCTGAACAAAAACTCCTATCACAACAACTTGCTATCCTCAATGCTAAGTTTGATAAGCTAGAGGTCTCCAAAGCTCAAGCTTCATCAATCAAAGCAGGCATGGCTGTTTGTGAGTATTGCCAAGGGGACCACGAGTCCAATGTCTGTCCAACCTTGGTGGGGGCCGACCCAATTCAAGTAAATGGAGTATAGTATGACCAAAGGCCACCCCAAGGTTATCAAAGAAATTACAACCAAGCTTCTGGGAGTGGTAGTAGCTACCCAAGAAGACCACATGGAGGTGGGTTGGACTACAAATCTAACCACTACTTGCAACCACCTCCATCCCTCCCAAGAAGCCTTCTGAGTTGGAAAAGGCTATGTTGCAGCTGGCTAAGACCACTAATGATCATATCCAAAACACTGATGCCTTCATGAATGAGACTAGGTCTCAATTGAAAAATCAAGGTGCTTCCATCAGAAATTTGGAGACTCAAATTGGCCATATCTCAAGGCAACTAGAAGAAAGATCACCTGGGCAATTTCCTAGTGATACCATGGTAAATCCTAGGGAACATGCCAAAGCTATCACCACTAGGAGTGGGCTTGTTGTTGCTCCTAAGGAGAAGACAAAAGTGGTGAATAAAGAAGAGGAGGAGAAGGCAATTCCTCCAGCCGTTGCACAACATGAAGAAGAGCCATCTAGTAATTCAAAGGAGCAAGAGAAAGAGAAGGAAAACACCTTAGCTGTACCTAAAAAGCCTCTGGATTTTTCCAGATTTGAAAAACCACCTTACCCTCTGAAGATGAAGCAGTAAGCACAGAGAAAGCAATATGTCAAGTTCTTAGAAATGTTTAAGAAGCTGCAAGTTAACATTCCTTTTGTTGAAGCCTTGGCCAATATGCCAAACTACGCCAAGTTTATGAAGGATTTGTTATCCAAGAAGCACAAGCTCCAAGAATGTGAGACAGTGGTATTAACTGAAGAGTGCGGTGCCATCATTCAGAGTAAAGTTCCACCTAAACTCCAGGATCCGGGAAGCTTTAACATACCTATTGCCATAGGTAATGTTAATGTGGGCAAAGCTTTATGTGACCTTGGTGCAAGTATTAACTTGATGCCTCTCTCAATTTGCAAATCATTGGGCATTTCTGAGTTGAAACCCACCAGGGTATCTCTGCAATTAGCTGATAGATCCTTGAGGAGACCAAGCGAGTTCATTGAAGACATTTTGGTCAAGGTGGATAAATTCATTTTCCCAGCAGATTTTATAGTTCTGGACATGGAAGAAGGAGAAATACCTGTTCTTCTAGGTAGGCCATTCTTGGTTACGGCCAGAGCTATCATTGACGTGGCTGAAGGGAAATTGCAGCTGAGGATGTTTGATGAATCCATTGTGTTTAATGTCTTCGATGCTATGAAGGTTCCTATGGATAAGAATGATTGCTTCCAGATTAACATGTTAGATGATTTGATTCACACAGATGAGTCTCTTGAGCAAGAACTTGAAGAGATAATGGAGGCTCAAGATGTGGCAGTCATTGAGGAAGTGAAAGAAGCAACAGTTGAGATTTTAGAGAAGAAGGAAACTGACCTTGACCATGGGGCTCCAAAGCTGGAGTTGAAAGAGTTACCAGCAGCCCTAAAATATGTATTCTTGGGGGAAGACAAGACCTACCCTGTCATCATTAATAGAGGTCTATCTGAGGAGGAAGAAGCCAAGCTCATCAAGGTGTTGAAGGATCACAAGTCCTCCATAGGATGGTCCATATCAGACTTGAAGGGTATTAATCCTTCATTTTGCACACACAAGATCTTTATGGAGGACGATGTGAAGCCAGTTAGGCAACCTCAGAGAAGACTTAATCCTATGATGAAGGAAGTAGTTAGAAAAGAAGTGGTGAAGCTTCTAGATGCGGGCATGATTTACCCAATTTCTGATATCGCTTGGGTGAGTCCGGTGCAAACCGTGCCCAAGAAAGGTGGGGTCACTGTAATCCAAAATGATAACAATGATCTGATCCGCACCAGGACTATCATTGAATGGTGGATGTGTGTAGACTACCGCCGTTTGAATGATGCCATAAGGAAAAACCACTTCCCGCTTCCATTTATTGATCAAATGCTAGAGAGGTTGGTTGGGCATGAGTATTATTGCTTCTTGGATGGATACTCCAGTTACAACCAGATCCCTGTAGCACCTGAAGACCAAGAGAAGACAGCTTTCACTTGTCCCTTTGGAGTCTTCGCATACAGAAGAATGCCCTTTGGCCTCTGCAATGCGCCTGCCACTTTCCAAAGGTGTATGCTTTCTATTTTCTCTGACATGGTAGAAAAATTCTTAGAGGTGTTTATGGATGATTTCTCTGTATTTGGTTCTTGTTTTGATGCCTACTTGTTTAATTTGTCTAAAGTTCTAAAGAGGTGTCAAGCGACCAACCTCGTTCTTAATTGGGAAAAGTGCCATTTCATGGTGCGTGATGGTATTGTCTTGGGTCACAAAATCTCCTCTAAGGGGATTGAGGTTGATGAGGCTAAGCTTTTATTGATTGAGAAATTGCCTCCACCCGCCAATGTGAATAGTGTGCATAGTTTTCTAGGTCATGCGGGGTTTTATAGGCGATTCATTAAAGATTTTTCCAAAATAGCTAAGCCTCTTAGTCATTTGTTAGTCAAAGACTCTGAATTTAACTTTGATGTCGATTGTTTGAATGCTTTTAATGTGCTTAAAGAGAGATTGACCACTGCACCTGTTTTGACTGCTCCTGATTGGAGTCTACTATTTGAACTTATGTATGATGCTAGTCAATATGCTATAGGAGCTATTTTAGGCCAACGTAAGAACAAACTGTTGCATGTCATTTACTATGCTAGCAAGGTTTTAAATGAAGCACAAGTAAATTATGCTACCACAGAGAAAGAAATGCTAGCAGTAGTTTATGCCTTGGACAAGTTTTGTTCTTACTTAATTGGGTCTAAAGTTATTGTTTACACTGACCACACTGCTTTGAAGTATTAGTTGACTAAGCAGGATGCCAAGCCACCCTTGTTGAGGTGGATGCTCCTATTTCAGGAATTTGATTTGGAGATTAAGGACAAAGCGGGTGTAGAAAACAGAGTGGCTGACCATTTGTCAAGGATCCAAGAGAAGGACCTTCAAGATAGTCCTCAGTTGGAGATTAATGATGCATTCCCTGACGAGCAGATGATGGCTGTTGCAAATGCCCCATGGTTTGCTGATATGGCCAATTACAAAGCTGTGGGAGCACTTCCTGAAGAACTTACATGGCAGCAGAGGAAGATGTTCTTGCATGATGCCCAGAGGTACTACTGGGATAGTCCATTCCTCTACTTCCAGTGTACTGATGGAGTCATCAGGAGATGCATTGCTGAATTTGAAGTGCCCAAGGTTCTGTGGCATTGCCATGCTTCAGACTATGGAGGCCACTTCAGAGGAAATAGAACAGCTTACAAGGTGTTGCAAAGCGGTTATTGGCCCACAATCTTCAAGGATGCTAGAGACTTTGTTGAGAAGTGTGATCGATGTCAAAGAACGGGTAATATCTCCCATAGGGATGAGATGCCTCTCAACAACATTCTTGAAGTGGAATTGTTTGATGTATGGGGGACCATTTCCCAAGTCATACTCTAACCAATACATCTTGGTGGCTGTGGACTATGTTTCGAAATGGGTAGAAGCAGCAGCCTTGCCTACAAATGATGCAAGAGTGGTGTCTGCCTTCTTGAGGAAGAATATTTTCACACTCTTTGTAGTCCCCAGAGCAATCATCAGTGATGGGGCATGCACTTTTGCAACAAACAAATAGAAGGGCTGCTAACTAAATATGGAGTCACACACAAGGTAGCCACCCCATACCATCCACAAACCAGTGCCCAAGTTGAAATTTCCAACAGAGAGCTGAAAAGAATTCTTGAGAATACTGTTGGGAACTCAAGGAAGGATTGGTCCAAGAAGTTAGATGATGCACTTTGGGCCTACCGGACAGCATTCAAAACACCAATTGGTATGTCTCCATTCCAGCTGGTATATGGTAAGTCTTGTCACCTTCCTGTTGAACTTGAGCATAGGGCCATTTGGGCCACTAAGTTTTTAAATTTTGAACTCACCAAGGCTCATGAAAAGCGTTTATTACAATTGAATGAATTGGTTGAGTTTAGAATTGCAGCTTATGAGAATGCCAAGTTATACAAAGAAAGAACTAAGAAGTGGCATGACAAGAAAATTCAACCCAAGGAGTTTGAACCGGGGCAGCAGGTATTGTTGTATAACTCAAGGTTGCGGCTGTTTCCTGGTAAGCTTAAGTCTAGATGGTCTGGACCCTATGTGGTCATTACGGTTTTTCCTTATGGGACCATAGAAATCTCTCCTCTTGATACACACAGACCTTTCAAGGTCAATGGATGGCGGCTGAAGCCATACCATGGTGGTCCTGTTGATAGGGATGCTGTGGCAATCCCTTTAAGCTCTCATAATCCTTAGAGGATTACCCGTCAAGCTCGTGACGTTAAACAAGCGCTTATTGAGAGGCAACTCAATTGTGTTCTAGTGATATGGTTAATATGTTTTCTTAGGAGTAGCATAGATTTTCAATTCTGCACTCGTTCTTTTAGCTTCCATGTACTTAAGTTATTTAGCTTCCTTTTATGATTGCTATGGGTGCTATTATGTGCATTCATGCATAATTTTGACATTGCATCCTGCATATTATTTTGTATGAAATTAGCGTTCATGGGCTTTCAAGCATATTTCTGCAATTATGTGCCTGTGCTGAAACTCTGGCACCTGGGGCACCAAACTCTCTGGAAACCCACGCCTTAGGCGCCATCATGGCGCCCAAAGCGCCACTGTTTCTGCCAATCTGCGCTCCTGGCGTGGGATCTCACGCCCCCAGCGCCAGCTGGATTTTCAGGAGTCTTATGGCGCTTTGAGCGCCACTCTGGCGCCCGGAGCGCCAACCTCTCTGGACTCTCGCGCTCCTGGCGCAGTGGCCGCGCTCCCTGCGCTGGCTGGATTCCTCATTTAAGATGTGGCGTCTTCAGCGCTATGTTGGTGCCTGGAGCGCCAATATCACTGGAATATCGCGCCTGGGGCGCGATTTCTAGCACTTGGAGCGCCAATGTTTCTGGTGTCTCGCGCCTTGGGTGCGGTACCGGCGCGGGGAGCGCCACAGTTCGAGTGTCGTTTTTATTTTAATTTTATTTGATTTTTTCTGTCACTGTCTTCACATTCCTCTCCTCTCTTGTAACCTCGCTCTCCCTCACCCTGCAACATCTCTCTCTCTTTTCATCTCTCCATCTACCAACCCTCACCTTCCTCTCCCCACTCTCAATCTCGTTTGCTTCTCTCCTCATCCTCATACTCACTTTTGCATTCACGATTCCAAGGGTTGCGTGTTCAAAGGAGTCATTGTGTGCTTGCTTTCCAATCTTTTTGCTATGGGTCGTAATAAGGTAAGCCCCTTTGTTTTATAAGTCAGTGATTGTTTGGGGGTTTGGATTACTCATGTGGGATGAGGTATGGAAGTGAATGCATTGCTGATTGTTGACTTGCATTGCTTGGATTATCTGTTGCTACACCATGCTAATGTATTGATTTAATTGTGGGTTTGGGTGCATCACTTTGATTGCCTTTGGGAATTTAGGGTTCCATTAGAGTTCTGATGTGAAATGTGTCTGTACATGGCTGTTTGTTTCACTTTGTTGAGCATTAAATCTGGGAATCCCAACATTGGACTGAGTAGGCATAAATGTTTCTTGTTGGTTTTTCCTTGCGATTTGTTTGATGAAATGTTGCTTGATATAGTATAATTCAATTCTGGGAATGGTGTCCAAAATTGGTCCATCTTGTTTTCCACTCTGAATCTTGATTGATCATCACTTATCTCTGCTCACTAGCTTGTATGAAGTGATATAGATGGAATTCTGTTGAAAACAAGCTAGTGTATTGAGCTTTGGATTTAGTTGAATTGAAATGCAATCCATTCTCTGTGTTCTTGCATTTACTTGAACTATTGAAATCATTAATCATGCTGCACACTTGGATTGTTCATAGTATGATCTTGCCCATAAATCTGAGAATTCCATTTTAATGTGGTCTGTATCTGTTCTCTTACTGGTTCTAATCCATGCATTTCAATTACTTGTCTTTAACTCTGGTGCATGTATACACTTAGGACTGGTTTTCAAATCTGTTTCCCATTTTATTTGTGTCAAATTCTCTTTCGAACTTTGGAAACTTATTTGATCGCCAGTCATTCCCAAGTCCTAGCTTGCTATGAAATTGTTGTTTGTGGACTTATGTTTCACCCAACATAGTGACCTAAGTTGTAATGACCATTTTGTGCTGAGTTGTAACTGATTCTAAGTGTCCTTTGCATGTAACTGAGTGTTGAAATCCTTGAGCATAATTGGACACGTCACTGTTGACACTATGGGTCCAATAAATCTGGGAATCTTGTCTAAAGACCCAGACATTGCCCCAGTGATTGGTTGTGACAAGCATGGCTTACATAGCAAATTATATTGAATGCTAACACTTTATGAATTCCTGATTGTACAAAAATTTAGCTATTCCATGGCAATTGGTTTGCTCTGCTATATGCATTGTTTATAATTCAATTCACCCTGTTGCATGCATAAATCTAGGAATTGTTTCTGTCATGGTTTATAGTTTGTCAGATACTTCAAGATCCCTAAACCTTCTTGGCTTGTCATGAAATTGATCTTGATTATTCTTTTGAAACAAGCTTAGGGTCTGATTGTTCTGCACTGTAAATTAGCCTTCATGGTTGTCTGTGTTGCAATTTTCTGATTTGAGCACACTCACTTATCATCAAATTGTTGAACATCAAGTTGAGAACTTCATTGCACATATCTTTGATATGCTTTTGTATTCAGCCTCCACTTATGCATTCCTTGTTGCTTGATATAGTGTATAATAAATCTGGGCATTGCAGAACTGAGTGCTAGTGCCTATCATTTGCTGCTAACCTAAATGGATGCATTGGTACATGGTATTTTTCTGCTTTTCAGGGAAAGCAGAAGGCTACCTCTGGTGCTGGCAGCAAGCGCCCTCGCTCTTCAGATTACGATAAAGGCCGCTTCCTATCTCGGGAGAACCAGGACCGCTTCGACAAGTGGTATCTCCCAAAGAAGTTCATCCTCGAGCACGTTATCGAGTGGGAAGATTTTCCAGACGACTCCCTCATCAGAGAGGTCATTGAGCGCCGCTAGTGGCAGAAGTTGGTGAGCTTCGCATATGAGAGCTCCAGCTCCATACTGAAGGAGTTCTGCGCCAACGTGGATCGAGCGACAGTGGCCGAGCAGCGGCGCAGTTGGGTATATGGTGTGGTCGTCCCATTCGACCAGGCATTTATTGAGAGCTTCCTCCAGACCTCTCACGATGAATCTCGCCAATGTGGCTTCGTGAAGCGGTACAACAAGATGCAGCTGCTTCCCTGCACTGGCCGTGCCACCTACCGGGACGACATGCCCTAGATTGCTGATGAGCTCAGGTGTAAGACCCTGACTTCTGGCGCGGACGACGTGGGGTGCAGCACGGATAGCGCCAGAAGTTTGTGGAGAAAACCATGTCTGGAGTGTGGGGCGATCAGCGCCAGGATTGGCGCGATCAGTGCCAGACTGTCGGGAACATGGTGCCAGGGGCACCAGGATGGCACGGAAGGCGCCATAGGCTCGGGAGGTTGATGCCAGGGGCGCCATAGTGGCGCGAGGGGCGCCATAGTGGCGCGAGGGGCGCCAGAGGTTGCAGCCCACGCGATCAGCGCCATGGTTGGCGCGGATGGCGCCATAGGTTCGGCCAGTTCACGCTAGGAGCGTGGATGTGGCGCTCATGGCGTCGCAGTGTCGGTGCAGTTGGCACGGATAGCGCGAGATCTGGCAGACCTCGGACAGGACCAGTATAAAAGGGCTGTCGCATTTTCATGAGAGGAAATCTTCTCTTCTTCTTCCTCCAGCGCCCCACCACCATTTTTGGACCTCCCAAGCTTCCTAAACCCATAGTTCTTCACCCAAATCACTTCCAAAGCCAAGTAAATCTCCTAGAAACCAAGTGGGAGTGAGAATCCTTCCTCCATATCCTTTAAAACCCCAGATAAACTCCTCCTCTGGGAGGGTGAAGAGAACTCGAGATTGGGCGAGGAACGGCGGTGTTTCAGCTGCACTAAGCTAGGGAGAGCAGTCCAGAGGCCTTCCTCATCAATTCTGAGGTAAGAAACTCGAGTTTCTCCGATTGATTTGTGTATTGGGGGGTTTTGATGAATAATGACCCATCTGTGATAGAGCTAGAATTAGCTCTGGGTCCAGTTGAGAGATGTGTTTAGAATGATGCGAGGAGGAAGGATTAGCTTTCAGTTTGTGATTTGGTGAATGTTGGTTTTGGCTCTAGGTTGTGCATGTGTGACTTGGACTGAGTCACTTGATATTGAGACATGCAAGAGCCAAAATGATGGGCTTGTGGTGCCTGTGAGGCCATGGGAACGGTGTCTAGTGATTAGATCGTTCAAGCCCTATGGAAACCCTGAGTTATTGGGTGGTTTGAGCTGTGATGCTCATTGTGAATGGCTTGGGTTGAGTCTAGAGGGACTCTAAGGCCATGTTTGATCTGAGATAGACCACTGAGGGTCTATGGAAAGGCTTGTAGAGGATAAGCCTGATGAACCTTAAGTTAGATGAACCTGGGCTGATGAAAGGACTGTAGTTCCTTTCTTTGAGGCAGTTGAGGACTGCTTGATGAGCTTGTGTATGTTTATCTGCTTGAATGGTCTGTGATGTGCGTTTGTGTGCCTTGATAGGGCTTGACACCGTGGGTGTCAGAGGAGCAGACCATTAGCCGAGGAGTAAAGCTGTAAGGCACGGCTTGCCAGGTAAGCTCATCGTTCTGGGGTTTTTCCCTTGCTTTTGGTTGCCACCCAAGTGGGTGATGTTTAGATATGCCATGCAATTAATGATATGTATTTGTATTGCATGAGAAAGGCCAATGTGGCATGTTATTGTTGAATATATATATGTTGTGAGCCTGAGAGGCTAGATGAACGGTGCTTTGAGGGAATCTCAGACCGTTCCAGAAATATGAATATATGATGGCCTAGTGTGTGCTGGGCGGAATTGATGAACCCTAGGATAGACATCGAGATGGTGTGAGGGTGTTTGGCACCTGTGGCTTCAGGTGTGGGGCCTTGGGCCTCTAAATTAATGAACACTGTGAGAGTGTTCTGTGATTGTGATAAAGACCATGAGATGGTCAGTGTTGGAATCTATAGGATACTGGAATAGTATTGGGCTAGTTGAGATTCCCTAGCCAGAGGAAGAGTTTGAGGACTCCCTTGGAATAGTTGAGATTCCTTGGGAGGTGCCACTGCTCTCCACCTAGAGTCCTAAGCATGGATTGCCCTGTATGGATGTTCCTCTTTAGGCAGAGATGATGGAAGTCCTGAGTGGTTATCCTCAGGCCAGTTTCTAGAAGTCCTGAGGGATAGAGTGCCTCCAATGTGAGATGAACTCTCTCAGGCATTGGATTGGAAAGTCCTGAGGGATGGAGTGCCCCCTGTGTGGGATGATCTCTCTCAGGCAGTGGTTTGGAGTCCCGAGGGATTGAGTGCCTCCGGTGTGAGATGATCTCTCTCGGGCATATGAGTGGAAAGTCCTGAGGGGTTGAGTGCCTCCTGTGTGAGATGATCTCTCTCAGGCATGTGATTTGAAGTCCTGAGGGATTGAGTGCCTCCGGTGTGAGATGATCTCTCTCAGGCATTGGACTGGAAGCCCTGAGGGATGAAGTGCCCCGGTGTGGGATGATCTCTCTCAGGCATGTGCCGTGAAAGTCCTGGAGGTGATTGCCCTATATGGATGTTCTTGCCCAGGCCAGTGTATATGAAAGTCCTGGAGAGACCAGGCAGTTGACAGATATGTTGTATCTCTAAGAGAGGGCTTCCCAAGGGGATGAGAGCTAGGGCCTCTTAGATGAGCCATATCTGGATGAGTAAAGTCCTGAGTGAGAGTCCTCAGGCATTGTTTACATGGTTTTAGGAGGTGGTACCTCTCTGGTATGGAAAGTGTCCAGTGGTTGACACTTAGGTATGGTACCTCTATGAGACGAGTCTCAGATGGCTGTGAGAGCCAAGATGAGGTGGAATACCTCTGATGCTAGAGCATCCGGTTATTGACCCAGATGGCTGGGATGTATGACAGCCAGGATGATGTCCTAGGCTCTGTTGTGTTTTGCTTATGTGTCTGTGCTTGGAGGTGAACCCGGGTAAGGGAGGATCTCCCAGAACCCTGAGCTTACTGAGATGTATGTCTCATCCCTGTTGTGGGTTGTGGTTTTCAGGTGCTTCTTGAGGAGAGAAGCAACCACAGGGCAGGAGGCCCTAGCTGAGTGTGCTGGAGTGGTCATAGGCTGCGGATGAAGACTAGAAGAGTCTTTTGTTTGATCTCTGTCTTGTACCCTGTATAGGGATAGGGTGTTAGTGTACACCCATTGTACTGTACATATATTGATGTATAACCACAACATATGTGGTAGAAACTATGAGTTGTATGTATATGTACAGGTTATGCTAAACGTATGAGTTTATATTTCCTCCTGACTTTCTATGTTTGGTTTCGTATCTGCCTATGTGGATGTTGTTATTTTTAAGTTACCTGGATCAGCAGGGATGTGTTTTGATGCCTTGTGATGTGGTTTTATATTCCAAGCATAATGTAATCAAGAAAATCGATTCTATCACTTCCGTACCACGTTTATTTAACGCTGATAGCGCGCTTATGATATTATTAATGATAACACGTCCGGGGTGTTACATCAGGCGAGGCATCACCGGACGCTTTTCCGCCTGGAAGATGAAGACGGGCATGACATACGTCCCCGAGAAGCTAAAGCGCCAGGAGATGAACAAGGAGTCCGATTTCTGGCACATGTTCGTGAACTCCACTATTCTTCCGTCATCTAACCTGACGGATGTGAATGTGGAACGCGCGTGCCTGCTCTACGTTTTGTAGAGAGATATCAACCTTGATATCTCTTATGCTCTCTCAGACCGCATCCTGCACATGATTCAGGATGGCAGCCCCCGTTCTCTCCTTGCTCACTCCTCCCTCATTTCCCACTTCTGCATGCACGCAGGACTCGAGATTTGTAACATCCCGGGCGCTGACAAGGGCGGGGAGTGATCGCCGGTGCAGTGAGGCACGAACAAGGAGCGGCTCCTGGCAGGCTTCCAGCGGGAGGGGTACATGAATGAATCGAATACACACCCGAACGAGAGGGATCCAGAGGCTGTGCAGGTATGGGACTGTACAGTTGAGGATAACTTAAAAAGGATTTAATAGGTACTACCTATACCAACAAGGTGCAT
>PYAF01002541.1:32550-45215 GCA_007407185.1 Glycine tomentella
CATAATTATAATTATACAAATTAATTAAAAAATGAAATATTTTTGGATGAGAAGAATGGCTTTGATGATAATAAGTGACCTAACAGTTAATCTAGAAAAATTGTTAGATGTTTTAAATTTTTTTAAAAAATTGAAATAATAAATTTACCGATACATATTTCTATAACATATGGATTGTGAAAAAAATATTGTTTATAAAATAATTTTGTAAAAATGTATTTTTTTGAAATTACTCTTTTCAGTCTTTTATCCCATCTAAATAATTGAAATTCGAAAAAGTATAAAATGATTAGAATAAAAGCAAATTCAAATATTAAATATTACATTTTATTAAAAAATTGTCAAAGAAAATAAAAAAGGGAGATATATAATGAGAACTTATTTTAATTTGAAGAAATATAATAGTATTTATTATTTGACAATTATTAATTTGTTGTCATGAATTATAATTATAAAAATTAATAAAAAGAGAAATATTTTTGGATGAAAAGTATTGTTTTGGTGATAATAAGTGACTTAACATTTAATCATAGTCAATTCATCAATGTGCACCAGACTATGTATTGTGTCTTGAAAAATTTTGATATTGTATACTAATATCACTCATTTATACCATGATCAACAATAAGTCCCCGTTATACCACTTCCAGACAGGAATTGAGGAAGAAATTCTTTCAAATGTTCACCCATTATATTATTTATAATGTTAATAGTTAAATATTTTAAAAAGGAAAGATTGAATATTTCTAATTATTTTAATTTGAATAAGAATATATTAATTATATTAATATTGATGATTTCAATTATACTTAATCAAAATGTATATTAGTGAGAATTTCCTTGAATTAATTATTTATAATTAAGCTAAATTAAATAAATGATTATATATATATATATATATATACTCTTTGAAATCTAATTGAAATCAAATCATATATATATAATTATATATTTGAACCAATAAATTGTTGAATATAGGAGGAGCTGGAAGAAGTTCAAGTCAAAGATGAAGATTGATGAAGGAAGATTTTAGCTTTTCACATGTCAAGGCATTTGTAATAGGTTAAGTGTATGAATCTTATGTTCCTTGCATTACATGAACATGACCATTAACATGCATACATGATTTTACTAAAACATTAAAGTTGTTCATGTTTTAAAAAGAAGTTAATTTCTTATGGTTAAGTTTTTTGGAAAAACAAAATATCAATGCTTTAAATCGATTACATGAGAATATAATCGATTACATATTTCTGTTTGATTCTGGAAAAGCCATGAAGAACACTGTAATCGATTACTAGCTACTCGTAATCGATTACATAACACAAAATGTAAATCATGATTATTTGTCTTAATCGATTACCATTACATTGTAATCGATTACATAAATTCATTTTAAATATGCATGTATGCCTTAATCGATTACCACAATTAGTAATCGATTACCTAGGCTTATTTTGAAACTATACATTCTGCATTAATCGATTACATTAGGTTATTTCAAAAATGAACATGTCTAGTTTATTTGATTACAACTCATTTTAATCGATTCCTTTGTTCGTTATAAATCCCAGATTGAGGTAAGAACATTTTAATCGATTATCTAATACTTTAATCGATTACATATGACAATTTAATCCATTATAATGGCAATTTAATCGATTACAGTCTGTTACAAAAGTTGGTTATAAATAGAATGTGAGTTTGTTTGAAAGATACAACTCTTGACTTCGAAATTTCAAAGCATTCACAAGCCTTCTCAAAGTTAGAAAGGATTTTCTGAGCTAGATAGTTCTTGTCCACCTTTTAAATCTTCATAGTGTATTGAAAGATTTCTCGGACAAACGCAAAGAAGTTTTTGGAGAGAAAGGTCTGAAATTGATTTATGCATTTCAACTCTGATTGGTAAATCATATTCATTGGATCATCAGGTTGTCTCTCTATTAACTCTTGTTGTAAATTCTTTTTTTGAATTCTTGGCTGTTTATAACTTTTGTAAAGGGTTCTTTAAGCTTTTTCTAGAGTGGGTTTCTCTAGAGGGAAGAGTAGAGAAGGGTTCTCTATGTCTTGATTGAAATCAAACAAACCAAGAGGGAGGGGTGAATTGGTTTATATCAAGGTTTTAAAAAATTTTACTCAAAACAATTTGTGGAATTTAATATATGGATCGTATCACTTAAAACTTTGTAAGTACAAAATCTTTCTTTCAACCAATATCACCTTTAGAATTCAAGTAAAGTCAAAAAAACAAATCTAGTTGATAATTTCTTGATCAACCAAATTAAGCAATGAGAGAAGAACAGAATTAGAATAAAGAACGCACCAATTTATACTGGTTCACCTCACAACCTTGGAGGCTACATCCAGTTGCTTCAAACCCACACTAGGTTAGAGTTATTACTATATCAAAGAATCTTTTACAAGTAATTTACAAGTGATCTCTTTATCAACACTAGACAAAGATATAGATTCTAAAACCCTATTAGAATACAAATCACCAAGAAACTGAGAACCCTACTCAGAATCTCAACCACTAGAGAAACCTACTCTAGCATGCTTAAAAAAGGTTCACAATGATATATATCACAAAACAATTGAAATTGTTAAAACATCAAAATGAAAGGTTGAAGATAAACACAACCTGAGATCCTTCATGTATGAATGAATGAAATGAAATGTGGTTACCAAACTTTCAGGTTGCAAAGATTAATAGTTCAAAATCACAATCTTGAAATCCTTCTTTTTCTAAAACATTTTCTCTAAGAAACTCAGAAATCTTGATCACACAAGATGTTGTTTGAACTCAGAGAAACACAGAACTTTTGGACACTTATGAAAGCTTAGAAACTTATGGGTTAATCTCTCATTTTTTGTGTAAGTCGTAATATGTCTATTTATAAGAAAAAGACTCACCAAGCTTTATAAAAAAATAGAATTAACTGTCTGTAATCGATTCAATTGTACTGTGTAATCAATTAATTTAACCAAATAATCGATTAAACTGTTCAACAACTTTCTATAATCGATTAATTTGTATGGTAATCAACTAAAGCAGCAGCTTAGAAAAGATTAAAACACTTATGTAATCGATTACAATTCATGGTAATCGATTAACACAGAACGTCATGATATCCAGAAACAGACTTTGTAATCAATTACAAAAATTGGTAATCGATTAAGTCAGCAATGCATAATTTTCTTTTAACACTATGTAATCGATTACTAGAATAGGTAATCGATTAATCCAGCAGTGAAGCTTTTAGTTAACACTAATTTAATCAATTACAAGTAGTGGTAATCGATTAAATTGTTCTTCAAAGCTTTTCCAGATAAAAAATGAAGCAAATAATCGATTAACTCCTGGTGTAATCAATTAACACAGTAAGATATGCATTTTTTTCCAAAACATTGCCTATTTAGTTCTTTTCAAAAGATTGCTTTTAATACTTTGATGAAAATATTTAAGTATTTAAATGATTTAGTGCATGCAATGCTAGGATCAACAGATTGGCTTCTTAACACTTTTTTTAAGTTACAATCTTCATGACATGTGAAAAAGTTCAAAATACTTCTTCCAAGTCCTAAGCTTCAATCTTCTTGATGCTCCCCCTATATCCAACATTGATCATTAGGAATCTAATAGGATTTTAGATTTTTGTTCTTTATCTAGGTTTGATAAAGAGTGATTATTGTAAAGCTTGTAAGAACTGAAATTTGATAATAGTGGAAATCTAATCTAGTGTTGATTAGAAGAACTAGATGTAGCTTCTCTTAAGAAGTGAACCAGTATAAATTCTTGTGTTGTTTTCTATTCCCAAAACAAAATTACAATCAAAGATTATGGAGAGAAACAACCTGATGATCCAATGAATATGAATGCATATGAATTACCAATCAAGGTTGAATAGCAAAAAAACAAAATTTCAAAACATGCTCTCCATCAAACTCTTGAAGTTTCTTGCCCAAAAATCATTCAATAACTCATGATGATTAAGAGTGGGACAAGAAGTTAGAGAACCCAGAAAATCACTTTCAAACTCTTAGAAGGCTTATGTATGCTTAGAAAATATGAAGTGTTCGAATTAGAAATCAAGCCAAGCCTTCCTTCTATTTATAATAGAATTTTGTAACAACCTATAATCGATTACACGCGCCACATAATCAATTAAAATGCATATGTAATCGATTACATTGTCACTTAATCAATTAAAGTGTTCAAGGCACATTCTGGGTTTCAACAACGGGAAAAATAATCGATTAAACCGAGCTGTAATCGATTAAATCAGAAAAGTTCAGTTTCAGAAAATAGCCTATGTAATCGATTACAAATAATGATAATCGATTAAAGTAGCAAAACAAACTTTTTCAAATGGCCTATGTAATCGATTACGAATGATGGTAATCGATTATCACAGCAAGACACAAAATACATTTTACACTATGTAATCGATTACAATAAGTGAGTAATCCATTAAAACATTTACATAAGCTTTCCAGTTTCAAGTACGAGCCAAATATTCGATTAATCCAATAGGTAATCGATTAAAATGTTCATAGAAGCTTTTTCAGTTTGAAACAAGAACTGAATAATCGATTAAAATGTAATGTAATCAATTAAAACAGTAAAATTATATTTTTTCAAAAACATTACTCAATTATATCCTTTTTCAAATAATTAGTAGCTTTGATGTTTTAATGAAAATCATTTAAGCATGTTAATGAGTATGTGAATGCAATGCAAGGATCAAAAGATTTCCATCTCCTACACTCCATTTGAATTACAATCTTCAAGGCATGTGAAAATCTCAAAACTATCTTCTAAGTCATAGGCTTCATTCTTCATGTTGCTCCCCTTATATCCAACAATCTCCCTCTTTTTGGCTTTGAACATTCCAAATATTTGATTGACCATGGGTTCGATTTTGAAGTTCTTTGAGGGATGAAAAGTAGAAGACTTTGAACTTTTGCAAACCTGAAAACAAAACAACCTCTTTGCCAAGAACAAGTGTTAAGAGATATGCTTGCATAAACATTAATCATTAACTTGCATTAGTTGCTTCCTTAGACTTAATTTGCTCAATTTGCTCCCCCTTAATTAGATAATTCATTAGTTTTTGATTTGTGCAAAACTTAGCAGAAAAACAGAGCACAATATAGTATGATATATCAATCAATATTTCTCCCCCTATTTGGCTTGTCAAAAACAAAAATATAGCACATCAAATAATGAGAAGAAGAAACATTGAAACTTCATTAATCAATGGGAGGAACAGTACATTAATCATAAAAAAATGAAAAGCAGAAAGAGGAAATACAAGAAACTTAAAGAAACTAGAAAAACATAGAAATCCTAGAAGGATTCAGAACCATCAAACATAAGCTTAGTTTTTATGTTTTCTAGCCTAGATTTTATCTCCTCTAATGCTGAATTGGTCTCAGCCCTGTGCTCATGATGTAGGGACAATAGACCATCCATCTTTTGAATCATAAGAGATTCAAACGAATTGTAAGATGGTTGAGCAGGGTCTTCTTCTTCAGTAACTTCATCAGCGTCCTCTTCAATTCCAGCAGCAGCAGCAACAGGAACTTGTTGGCTAGCCATTTGCCATCCTTGAGGAGTTTTGACCATCTCTAGCTTTGTAAGATGTTTCTCCTTGATGAGGCTGTTGCTAGAGTTGGTGTTGTCAACAACCTCATTAAAGACATCTATGTTAAAATAGTCAATAAACCTGGAAACAAGCACAACATAAGGAAATGGGTAATTCATTAACCTCTTGGACTTAAGCATTATCTCCTCAAGAATAAGAATCAAATTCATCTGAATTGAACTCTTGAGACCATACACAAGTTGCAGGTCATCATCAGTGGCTTGGGCATGGTTGGTGACTCTAGGAGTGAGGATGTAAGTGATTATGTAGTGGAAGAGTCTGTCTTCATAGGTCATGGGGCCAGTGTTGAGCCTAAGCTTCAGCCTCATTTGGGGATCAATAAGCATCCCCCTATAGGTCTCAACCCTATTGTATCCCCCAACCTCTTCTTCAAATTTCCTTTCCCCTTCAAAGGAAATTCCAGCCATAACTTCCCAGACTTCTGCAGATATTTCCATGGCAACTCCATTCACTTGGGACAGAAGAGTCCCATCCATGGAACCCTTAGCACAGGTGTAGAACACCTTTACTAACTCAGGGTAAAATGTACCCTTCATCTCAACAAATTTCCTTAATCCCTGGGTTTCAAAAAAAAAGCAGGGAACTGAAAACCTTCCCTAATGAACCAGTCAAGTTCAAGGTGTTTGGGAGGACAAATTAATTTGGTGGCATTGAATTGTAGGTAGGTCATTTTGTCTCTCTCTGCAAGAAACCAGTGATCTAACCTATTGACAGTAGGGTTAGAGGTTTCACCAGCATTTCTTTTGGAGGTTTTGACTCTCTTAGAGGTAGACATGGCTAATATGAAGTGAGAGACTATTTGGGCATAGTTTCTAGACTCAGAGGAAGGAAGAACACAACAGTGTTTAAGGAAGAAGAAGAAGTTTGGTGTGATTTCTTCCTTCAACAATGGGCTGTATTTATAGAAAAATTTGAATTAGGTGTCAGCTGGGCAGTTACAATTTCCAAGAAAATCTGACAGATTATACAGTAACTCCATGAATAATCGATTATTTCCTTCTGTCATCGATTAATTCGTATGCAAAATCAGTTTCTGTAGAGGTTGTAATCGATTAATTCGTAATGTAATCGATTATTTCAGTGAAATCCAGTTAAGGAAGATGAAGTATAATCGATTATGTCCCATATGTAATCGATTATTCCAGAGAGATTTGAAGTTCAAAATCAATTTGAAGCTTGTGTAATTGATTATTCCAGAGGGATTTGAATTTCTAAAACAAATTCTTAGTAATTTAATCGATTACCATTAACCGTAATCGATTATTCCAGTGAATTTAAATTTTGTAAAAGGATTTTTGCACAGTGTAATCAATTAATCCGTGGCTTAATCGATTATTACAAAGAAATTAATTTTCTGGAATTATTTTTTCTGTGACGAATAATCAATTATTTTGCTTGTGTAATCGATTACATAAGCACAGATTTCATTCTAAGTCATGTTTTAAGTTCTTTTAATCGATTAATTTGTGCTCTAATTGATTATTACAGAGAAAATATCAGAATGAATAGTGTTTTATGCAGCACAATTTGGAAATTGAAGGCACATTTGATGATGGAACAAATATGAAGCTATTTCACATAGATAAGCACACAAAAATTATGCTAATGAAGATTAGATTCATCCAAGATACCTAGCATGTTTCTAAGAACATAGAATCTATCTCTAGCCAAAGGTTTAGTGAATATATCAGCTAATTGATTATGAGTATCAATGAAATCAATTTTGATATTATGAGGTATTTCTTTTAATTCTACACCAAAATCTTGTAATTGTTGCTTTAGCCATAAGCTTTGAGCACAACAACTTCCAGCTGAGATGTATTCAGCTTTAGCTGTTGATAAAGCAACACAAGATTGTTTCTTGCAATGCCATGAGATCAATGAACTTCCTAGTAAATGACAAGTTCCACTAGTACTTTTTCTATCCAACTGCACCCTGCAAAGTCAGAATCAGAATAACCAACAATATTAATTGATGCACCTTTAGGATACCAAAGACCAACTTTTGGTGTTGACTTGAGATATTTAAGGATTCTTTTGACTGCTGTAAGGTGTGATTCTTTAGGGTTTGCTTGATATCTTGCACACAAGCACACACTTAGCATAATGTCTGGTCTACTAGCTGTCAAATTTCAATAAGGATCCAATCATTCCTCTAAATTTTGACTTATTAACCTTTTTTCCTTTTTCATCTGAATCAAGATAGGTTGATGTTGCCACTGAAGTTGCAGCATCTTTTCTTTTATCCATTTCAAACTTTTTGATCACTTCAAGGCAATACTTGGCTTGATTTAGAAATGTTCCATTCTTCATTTGCTTCACTTGAAGTCCAAGAAAGAATGTTAATTCTCCCATCATTGACATTTCAAATTCATTCTGCATAGAGATGGAAAATTCTTTGCACAACAATTGATTAGTTGAACCAAAAATTATATCATCAACATAAACTGAACCAATAAGATATCATTCTTTTTCCTTTTGATGAACAGGGTTTTATCAACATGTCCTCTTGTGAAAGATTGTTCAATCAGAAATTTACTTAATCTTTCATACCAAGGTCTTGGAGCTTGTTTTAAACCATAAAGAGCCTTTTTAAGTTTAAAGACATGATTTGGATTTTTGAAATCAGTAAAACCAGGAGGTTGCTCCACATATATATCCTCCTCGATATATCCATTTAAGAAAGCACTTTTAACATCCATTTGAAAAAGCTTAAAATCCATTAAACATGCATATGCAAGCAATAACCTAATGGCTTCCAATCTTGCAATTGGAGCATAGGTTTCCTCATAGTCAATGCCTTCTTCTTGGTTGTAACCTTTTGCAACCAATCTAACTTTATTTCTGACCATGATTCCACTCTCATCAAGTTTATTTCTAAAAATACACTTTGTGCCATTGAGTTTGAGAGAGGATGGTTTAGGAACAAGTTCCTAAATTTCATTTCTTTTCAACTGATTTAACTCATCATACGTGGCATGCATCCAATGTTCATCAATTAAGGCTTGATCAATATTCTTAGGTTCTATTTGAGAAACAAAAGCCATATTACAACAGAGATTTCTTAATGAAGATCTAGTATATACTCCTTTTGATACTTCACCAATGATATTGTCAAGTGAGAGATCTCTTGTAGTTCTCCAATCTTTTGGCTCTTGGATTGGTGTTGATGGTTTTGTTTCAGCACTTTCCTCTTCTTTTCTTTATTCATTGAATCATTGAGTTGAATAAATTCCTCCAGGAGACAAAAACAACCTGCTGAAGTCTCTGCCATGCAACCTGGCCAGTCATTTAGACCTCAACAGCAGTATAATCCTTACTCCAACACTTATAATCCTGGTTGGAGAGATCATCCAAATTTGAGGTATGGCCCTGGTCCACAACAACAGCAGCCCTTTAGACCTCCATAACAGCCCTTCCAGCCTGCCACTACTAAATATCAACATCCTCCTTTTAGACAACAACCACAGTTCCAACAACCTGCACCTGCACCTGCACCTATACCTACACAACCTACGCAGGCCAGTTCTGGACCTTCCTTGGAGGATTTAATGAAGCAAATGGCCACCAACAACCTTCAGTTTCATGTCAGTGCCACCATCCAGGACCTATAGACTCAGATTGGATAGTTAGCTACAACTGTCAACCAAATGCAGCAGCAAGGTTCTGGTAACCTTCCAGCACAACCAGTTATTAATCCAAAGAATGTGAGTGCTATTACCTTAAGGAGTGGCACGGAACTTCCAAATGCTAGTGCTAAGAGTGATGCTGGTACTGGTAAAAAAGTTGATGATGGTGCCAAGACAGATTCTGCACTAAAACAGATTCCCTTACCTTTTCCTTCTAGAGCCATTCCTGCAAAGAAAGTAGTGGACCTTGATTCTGATCTGCTTGAGACTTTCAGGAGGGTGGAAGTTAACATTCCCCTCATGGATGCCATCAAACAGATCCCAAAATATGCAAAGTTTTTGAAGGATTTGTGCACCCACAAGAGGAAGCTTAAGGGAAATGAGCAAGTGAAGATGGGCAGAAATGTTTCCGCACTGATCCAGGGTAAAACTATTGATGCCATCCCACTATCCACCTTGCCACAGAAGTGCAAGGATCCTGGCACTTTCAGTGTCCCATGCACCATTGGAGATATTACTTTTGCAGATGCCTTGTGTGATCTTGGAGCCTCTATTAATGTCATGCCCACATCTGTTTACAGAGCACTATACCTTGGGGAGATGAAACCCACTGGTGTTGTCATCCACTTAGCTAACAGGAGTGCTGCACTTCCACTTGGACTTATTGAAGATGTGTTGGTGTGAGTAAATAATCTGATTTTTTCAGCAGATTTTTATATTTTGGATATGGAAAATGAGTCTTCCATCCATGGTCCCACATTGATCCTAGGGAGACCATTCTTGATGACAGCAAGGACCAAAATTGATGTGCATGCAAGAACTATTTCTATGGAGTTTGGTGATGACATTGTTCAGTTCAACATTTTCGAGGCTATGAGACATCCTGCAGAGGAGCATTCTGTTTTTCTCCTTGATATCATTGATGCTGCAGTAGATAATGTAGATATTTCTGATTTACTTTCTGATTTTTCTGATCTTTCTTCTGACTTTTCTGACTTTGATCTTGGTTCTTGTAATTGTACCTGTGATGATTCTGCTGCTATGTGTAGCATTTGTGCGGAAATTTCCTCCGCACTTTCCTCAGATTGTGTTCCAGGTACAGATACAAGTTCTGAGCCTACTATCCCACTTTCCTCAGCTTCTAGTCTTCCTTTACCTTCCACTATTCAACCCCCTTCCTTGGAGCTGAAGTCACTACCTGAGCACCTCAAGTATGCATATTTAGATGATGCTCAAAAGCTTCCAGTTATCATATCTAGTAGTCTGCCATTGGAGCATGAAGAGAAGTTGATGCATGTCTTGAGGGGCCACAAAAAGGCCATTGGATGGACACTTGCTGATCTTCCTGGAATTAATCCTTCCATCTGCATGCATCGGATACTTTTGGAAGATGATTCTAGACCAGTGAGGCAACCACAGAGGAGGCTGAATCCCACTATTCTTGATGTGGTGAAGAAGGAAGTGACGAAGCTACTAGCTACAGGGATCATCTATCCCATCTCTGATAGCACTTGGGTTTCACCTGTCCAAGTGGTTCCTAAGAAGTCGGGTCTCACAGTTGTGAAGAATCAAGATAATGAGCTGATTCCGACTAGAGTGGCCAACAGTTGGTGAGTTTGCATTGATTACAGGAGACTCAACCAGACCACTCGCAAGGATCATTTCCCTCTTCCTTTCATTGATCAAGTTTTAGAGAGGTTGGCAGGTAAATCACATTATTGCTTTCTTGATGGTTTTTCTGGTTACATGCAAATCCACATTGCACCAGAGGATCAACATAAGACCACATTCACCTATCCATTTGGCACATTTGCTTATACCCGGGTGCCTTTTGGCCTATGCAAGGCACCTGGCACCTTCCAAAGGTGCATGGTAAGCATCTTTTCTGATTTATTAGAGAGTTTCATGGAGGTGTTTATGGATGATTTCACTGTGTATGGTTCCTCTTTTGATGCATGTCTGGATAGTCTCTCTAGAGTGCTTGACCGATGTATTAGTACTAACCTTGTTCTTAACTTTGAGAAATGTCATTTCATGGTGCATGAGGGTATAGTCCTAGGACATTTGGTCTCTAGCAGAGGTATTGAGGTTGATAAGGCAAAAATTGATGTGATTACCTCTTTGCCTTACCCTGCTTCTGTGCGGGAAGTACGTTCCTTCCTTGGACATGCAGGTTTTTATAGGAGATTCATTCAGGATTTCAGTAAGATTGCATTGCCATTGTCCAAGCTTCTCCAAAAGGACGTAGACTTTACATTTGACCAGCCCTGCAAAGAGGCATTTGAGGGATTGAGGAGGAAGCTGACTACCTCTCCCATCATGCAGCCGCCAAATTGGTGTTGATTCAAGTGAAGCCAAGTATCAAGGAATGAGGATCAAGCTTCAAGATTTTGGACTTTGAAACATGCACAAAGGAAATGCTCAAAGGAAAGCTTGAAGAATCAATTTGATAAATTGTAAAAGGGAGTATATGATCTAATAATCCAAGTGTGCACATCATGCATCAATCATTCATTTAAAGGTCATTGAATTAATTGATTCAGTAAAAGAAAGGCACTTAGGAAGTAAAGTTTTTGGAAAATTAAGTTGCTAATAAATAATCGATTACATAAATAGGAGCATCGATTATTTTGTTCTTCGTGTCCTTTAGAAAACAAAACATGATCATTGTAATCGATTACATATCGGTTTAATCGATTACTCAGGCTTTTTATAAAAAGATGGAACACTCTGTCTTAATCGATTACTATATATGGTTAATCGATTACATGCCTGTACATGCATCTTAGAAAAAGACATGCTGACTGTCTTAATCGATTACTTCATGAAATAATCGATTATATTGTTCTTAGTCAAAACCCAGAAAGCTTTAAGATCATTTTAATCGATTACAATAGTTTATTAATTGATTACAAGGTTTATCTTGGAAAACCATGTGTCTCTGTCTTAATCGATTACGTATCGGAACAATCGATTAAATGGTTCGTTCTTGAAACTCAGGACATTTTATAAACATTTTATTCAATTACTATCTTGTTTTAATCGATTACATATGCTAAATAATCGATTACTGGAGCATAATTAATCGATTATTTTCAGTTAAAAAAGTTGCAGGTTGAGGTTTGTAACTTTTGAGTATTTTGAGAATTACGAATTGTAAGTAGTCATAAACGCTCTGAGCCTTTATTAGTGATAATTCTGAGATTCTAAACACTTAGAAGCTTTACAAATTCGCATGAGTTAGTGAATCAAGAAGAAAAAGCTTCATTGTTCATTCAAAGATTAAGGAAAGGAATGCATTGAGTTAGTAATCTGTTATTCAACCTGAATATCATTCATTGTTCATTCATTCTTGGATTATCAGGTG
>PYAF01002542.1:25173-53278 GCA_007407185.1 Glycine tomentella
TTCACAATGAAAATTTCAATGGATCTAAGCTGATGGAGGATGCTTTATTTTTTTGTTGGTCATGGCTAGTTAATCTGGAGAAAGGTTTTAATATACCTTTCTACCATTGGTCTAGTCAGTTGAGTGTTGGGTTTTGCTAGATAGTTTTTTTTTCTTCTTGTTTTTAACCTCTTTTTGGGTCTAACCTTAGGGTGTCCTTTGGCATCTTAATGCGGGTTGCTATCATGTATTAGGCTGCCAAAGTTCTGGTTGGCTCCCTAGGATGGTTTCTTTTCCAGTACTACTTGTACTCATCTTTTTCTTTTATATATATACATATATTATCTTTGCTGATCAAAAAAAAAAAAAATACTTCTAGGCAACAGTAAAGTAGTACATATCATTCTGTTTGGGTTAAATGATAACGTAAAATCTCATGTCAAGTACATGTGATTACTTTATGGTTTTCTTTCATTTTTATACTTATTTAATTTTCCCTCTTTCCTATCAAACTAGAGGAATAATTTATTGACACAAGGATTAATTAATTCAATTTTGATTGGCCGAGTTCAGAATTAGGAAGTTATATAATTCTTTGTTAGGCAGTTGTTTTTATATTAATTTTGGATTATGCAGTTACAGGTTGTGGCATGTCAGTTATAGTGGATATATAAGTTGTGTTAGACTTTTATGTAGCATTGATTTAAATTTTCTTGACAAAAAAAAGTTTCGGGGGCGCTACCCCCGAACCCCCGCCACTAAGTGTGTGCGACTTCAACCATTTGGTGAAGTAGTAAATTGCCACTAGGATGAAGCATTGGAAGCTTTTGTGGATACAAATGTTTTTTCCTGAGTTCGTCACTGGCTGTGAGTGTGAGAGATCTTTGCAAAAATGTAATTTATAAAAGTGTTTGTACTTGAGTTTCTCATAATAAAATTTTGTTTCATATTCTCAACACAAAAAAAAAACATGTTTAACTCCCTCTAGTTATATGGTTCTCAAACCCTACGCCATTTTCCCCTGTACTCCTATTATCGAGCCATGCATGCATGTCCCTTACCCATATAAAGTTGAGTGTTATTTCTTCAATGAATTAAGGCAGTACGAGGCATCGATACTACTCAGAGAACCAGAATATATGATGCCTTCTTCCACCTAGCTGAATCATAAAAAGTTGCCGTGAAATCTACCCTTTTATCTTTAATCCAAGACCAGACGTTGAATTTGACAGATTTCAAAATGTGCTGCACATTATCTTTATTGCCTTTTAGTTTTTTCCAGAACTGTTAACATGGGAGTGTTTTTTTTTTTTTTTTAAAGAAGACATTTTTGAAGAAAAAATTGAAAAGGAAAGTGTCTAAAGAACAGAGGAAGAGTAGATATAACAATGTCCTTTTCAACCTAATCCAATTTTCATTAACTTAACTAGCCAGGTTGGTTTTATCTGTATTTTTAGCCATCCATCACCACCTTAATTGGGTTGAGTAATTAAAAAAATATTGTTACCTCCTTAACTTTTAATAAAAAAATCAAAATCAGTGATCCAATATTGCTTACTTGGTTTTTTAATTCTTATAAGCCAATAGTTAGTATTCATTGTTTTACAACTCATAATTAGTATTCAACAAAATCATTAAAATTGTTTTGCAACTTATAATTATTAGATTAAGTCAATTTCCGAAACCAAAATAAATTGTTACGAGTGAATTAGAGTGAATGTTTAGGATTTTTTTATTATGCACAATCTCTCACATAAACATAAAAGACTTAGACAATTATTATTTTTTATTATATATTTATTATGTAGGCAATGTTACGTCAGGTTTGATTGAGTTTGAAACTCACGAATCTATTACCTAACCTAATTCTAATTGGGTATACTAAAACACTTATACAAAAATGTAATGCAATGATGAAAGTCAGCCTTTAAGGATCCGATGGTGCCAAGTGATTTAATATAAAATTTAAAATATTTTACAAAAAAAAAATGTATTCTAAAATCGAATAGAAAAAAGAAAATATTTGGTTGAATTGATTAGTGGGTTGGGCGCAACTCACACCCCTACTAACTAGCTAGAGTTAGTGGTAATGACTAAAAAAGAACACAATAAAATGTCAAGATATAAAAATAACAAAAAAAATTTACAAGAACTAAATTTACAGTCATATTTGCTAAAATTTAAAATAATATTTGATGATGATTAATATTTGTTGAAAAATCACATTTGGTATTTCCAATTCTATCAGTCATGTTTTGTTTTTATCTATAAGATTTGAATCCGATATTTGTTTAAGAAAAACAAGTGCACTATTAGTCGGACTAATAACTTCTTCTTGGTGGATAAATATTCAAGAGTTGAATATATTTCTTCCAACTTTAAATAAATAGATACATAAAATCAAAATTTTCTTCTAAATAAGGGACAGCTAAAACAAGTTGGAAAAAGCATGATATTATTATAACGATATTCATATTTTCAATAAGTAACGACTTTAAAAATGCACATTTTATGTACTAATTAAATCAGGACTTTGTCTTTTTTCGATTGTTTTGTTTCTCAAGTTTAATAGTTAAGTCTTGGCGCCACTATGAGAGTATCCGTGCAGCACGTCATTCGCTTTGTTTTTGTGGCAACCAAGTCAAAAACATAAAAAAGTCTCCTCACACTGCGAAACACACATTTCACGCTATGGAATCTCTTTCTAAAACAGAATCACGTAAACGGGTAAACATATAATTTAAATGATACAATTGGAGTTGCTTTAATTTTTTAAATTTTTTATTTCTGTAAATTAGTTTTTAAAAGAATAAATTTATCACTAATGAACTATTTTAGTAAGATAAACTTATTTAGCAAGTTGGCAGGTAACCAAATTGTACATAAAAATTATCGAGAACCACTAACAAAAGTAAAATCCTTCACGAGCCGAATAGCATATTTACTCCGTGAAATTGTGAGTGTTTTGCACGGAATAAATTATTTTCTAATGTAACATTGAATGTGCAGGCCTTCTAATTTAATTACATTTTTAATAATATTAATTATTAAAGTGATGTATCAAACTAATATTAATTAGGTTTAATTACTTATTTGATTTTATATTTGCACAATTTTTATGTTTTAATTAACTTCTACTAAAAAAAATATTTGTTTTGGTCCCTACACATTCACCTTTAACTCCATTGTAGTCTTTGCCATCCAAAACAGTAGAGACTAAAAATATTAAAAAGTGATGTTCAAGGACTAAAACAATCTAAAGAGATTAATTGAGTAATTTCTAGGTGTAAGGACTAAAACATAAATATTATGCAAGCATATGGACCAAAAGAGTAATTAAACTTATTAATTACAAGTTATTAGTATGAGTAAAACTAAGTCTTGGATTCGAGACTTGTAGGTAAAAAAATATAGTTAGAAGGAAAAATTTACAAAAAATAATCATTCAGAATTTTGAGAAAGATTAGTCATTGATAAATCAGAAATTATACCAATGGCATGGTAATAAAAAAGAATAATTGTTATAAGAAAATGTATGTATGCTTCCAAAGCAAGATGATTGTTTTAGTATGTTATAAGTATGAAGTATCTATTCATTTTACATATAGCTAATCTTCACCGGGCATCTTTGGTGAAATCTTTCCTTTCAATTATATTTTTTTCATCCTCAAGGTTGAAATTCAAAACCTTACTTAAGGAAATCGAATCTAGTATCACTCATGCCAATGACTGTTAGTTCTTATAATGATATTTTGATAATTATGAATTAATTTTCTATTTACAAAAGATATTAATCGACACCACCTAACTTTGTTGTGTCCATGCTAAAACTAAAAACTAAAATAAAATAAGGCTAAATAGTCAAATTCGTCCCTGAAAATGTATTGCGGTGACAAATTGGTCCTTAAAAAATGAAATATATAAATTTATTTTCTGAATGTGGAAAAAGTGTGACAAATTAGTCCTTACGTTAAATTTGTGAGACCATTTTGTCCTAAAGTTATAATGTTCAATAACTAATTTAATTATAAGTTCTATTTTTTGAGAATCGTAACATTAATTTGCAAAATTTATGGATATTGTTTATAAAACTAAGGTAATTTTTTTTTTTGCATATTTAGGGACTAAATTCAAAACTCTTGTTGAATTTGTTGATTTTTTTTTTATATTTAGAGACTAAATTTCCACCGACTCCAATTAGTCTATATTAAAGGATATGTTGGTGTTGACTTGATTTAGAGACTAAATTTGACATTTTTATCTTTCAAAGATAAATTTATCGACATCTTACACCTTCATGAATGAATTTGATTATTTATCCGAAAAATAAACTTATTATCATGAATAGGTCTGCCGCGATTGAATGGAGGCGTTTCCGTTTGTCGCATTCAATCACCCTGGAGTGAATGGAGTTTACCTGCCAATATTCTGAGTCGGCTGTTACCAAGTTTTGGCATGGTTTGGTATTAATTGCAAAGTTATCTAAAACTATAGACCCCTATACAAAGTTATCGTAACCTCTTTCTGTGTCCACATTCCCTCCTTCAATATACTTTCATCTACATAAACATTTTTTCAAAGAGTTACATCTTCCTATGATGCTAAATAGTAATCTTTGTCTTCGACCCATTACCCCAAATCACAATCTCATGAAATTGATTTCATGATTTGGAAGCCGAAATGCTCTCAAAAGCTTGAAATTTCCATGTACATAATCATACATATATGATGCATATGTACCACCTTGTAGGAACATGTGAGTGAGTGGTCAATCATTGTTTCTTTTCAAGTTACTTGATTCATTTTGACTTTGAAGGCTCACGTAAAGACACTTTCACTTACAAGTACAACTACAAGGAGGACAACAGGGAAACCATAATTTTGATTGATATGGCAAAAGAAGAGGGTGGTGGAGAAGAAATTTTGGGGTCAATGAGTGAAGGAAGGAGTTTTTCATCCCCCAGAAGAAGTTGGGCCACAGAAAGCTTTCATGAGGCAGTGAGTGGAGAGAGTGATGCGTTTCACACATGTGAAAAGGAGATAGATGAAGAGGAGGAGCTGAAGTGGGAAGCTTTGAGGAGGCTTCCAACATATGATAGGATGAGGAAAGGGATTTTGAAACAAGTTTTGGAGAATGGAAATGTTAACTATGAAGAGGTTGACATCACCAAGCTTGGAGTGCAGGAAAAGAAGCATCTCCTTGAGAGCATATTGAGGACAGCTGAAGAGGACAATGAGAGTTTCCTCAATAGAATGAGGGAGAGGATTGATAGGTGCCTGCCCTTTCAAGTGTTTTTTGTTCTTTGTGTGTTATGTTCAAGCTAGACTCTTCTAAATGTTTTCATCATTTGTTGGTTTAATTTGAATAGCTTTGGTTTGGTTTTCATTGTTTTTGCCATACTCCTCTAACTGGTTGTTTTCATGAGTTGTTTGCTTGTTATTATAGGGTAGCGATTGAGATTCTCCAGATTGAAGTTAGGTTTGAGAATTTATCAGTTGAAGGGGATGCATATGTTGGAACCAGGGCACTGCCAACACTGCTCAATTCTACCCTGAATGTAATAGAGGTATGTTCAACAAATAGGAGGTTATTTTTTTCATGTCTATAGTTTTTCTTTTATCACATTATCTTTTTTCTGGAGACAATTTTGATCAAGACATAAATACAAACACTTATCTGACTGAAGACTCAAACTATAATTTACAATATTATGAGACACTAATCTCTTCTATTAGATTCAAATCCAGTTGGTCATGTCCTTAATTTTTTAAATAAGAAAAGGCTTGTATGATCTCATAAATGTTTAGATGGTAGAATTGATATTATAATTTACCTATTTTAATTCCCTGAGAAATGGAATATATAGTTGAAAACATTAATATCTATATTTGAAATAAATTAAGAATTATGATGTAGTATTGTAATTCTAAACTAAATTAGACTTCTGTTGTTTGAAAATTAATTATCTCAAGTATGTGAAACAATTCAGGTTTTTATTTTATTTTTTTTTGGGGGGGGGGGGGGGATCTCAATTTTTTTTTCAATTGGTCACAGCAAAACTGAATGTCCAATTTCTTGCTTTGTTTCAATTTTATTTAAAATATAATATCGGGTGCAGGTGTGAAATGTATTTAGACTATTTTACACAATAAAGAAAAAGAAACGGGAAGGAATGCCTTAATGAACTTCAAATACACTTTTTTTTTAAAAAATATTGACCAATACTCTAAAATTACTGATTAAAGAATTAAAAGTAAAAATATTTTATAAAAAAATATAATATTTATATTACCCATGAACCCTAAACATAAATTTTAATAATAAAAAGGACATTGAATTCTTAACTGACTTTATTAGATTTTCTTTTTTTGCAAACATGTAGATAAACATGCTTAACATAACATGGTTCTGCCTTCTTTACAAAAACATAAAATATTAGTGAATGATCTTCAGAGAAAAAAAAAAAAAAACATAACATGGCCCTTCATTCTTTACAAGGTATTAGTGAATGATCTTACATCCTTTTTGTTGGAAACAGGGAGCTCTCGGCTATATCAAGCTTTTGCCACACAATAAAAGGGTTGTCAAGATTCTCCAAGATATCAGTGGAATTGTGAAACCATCAAGGTACTTAATTAATGATTGATGTCACGTGTAATTTTGATACTTCATAATATGCACCTTCAAGTAATTTAGGACTTAAAAAACAGAAATTTCTCTAGGGGGCATTGTTTATCCAAACTCACCATGATCACTATTTCAATTTAGGGTAAAATACGTTATCAAACCCTTTATTTTCAATGAAATTGGTTTTATTAATTCCTCAAATTTTAATTTTGATCAATTTGGTTCTTAAATTTTATAAATAATTATTTTTGTCCTTTCTCACAATAAAAGCCATTTGTGATGAGGAATGAAAACCACTGTTCCTAAAGTTCAGGAGCAAAGATTAATCAAAATAAAAGTATGGGAGCTAACACTATCTTTTACTAAAAGTAGAAAAACTAAAAATATATAAAATTTCATGATTATTACATGAATGCCTATTTTCTTCAAATAGTTTTAAATAGTTTTTGTAAATAGTTTTTTTTTTCAGAAAACTTTTAGTAAAAAATTATTTATTTATTTCATTAATAAAATTCAATATATACACTAGTGGTGTCTGTCTAGAGATATTATTTTAAAAGCTATCGATCACAATACTTAAGTGAAGGGAGATAATGACTTGATAATGACTCATTTGTTAAATTTTGATAATTTGACTCTTATTGCATTAGAAATAGATAATATGACGCCTATTGCTGTGTACTAATAGACAACCAAGTACGTGCGTAATGACATAATTGTCAAATTTTATTGCTTTACAAATAAACAAACAATTAAATAGATAATGACACATCTATTAAAAACTTTACAAATTTGATAAAAAAAACGCTTATTGCTTTACAAATTCTTATAATAGGTGAAGGAAATCTAACTCAATTAATTAAATAAGAAGTATGAGTTATTATAAATCTCTTGATATTATTTTTTATTCTCAGATATATAAAAAAAATCCTATAATAAAAAATTACCTATTAAAAGTGCATCAACCGTTCTTCGTAGTACCTAATTGATAGTTTTGATAACTAGATTTTAACTTTCTTTCTATCTCTATACAGAATGACTCTGCTTTTGGGACCTCCGGGGTCAGGAAAAACTACACTCCTGCAGGCCCTTGCTGGGAAAATGGACAAGGATTTAAGGGTTACTTGTTCTCTTCCTTCGTTTTAAAAAATTATTGATTAGACGGCAAATGAATTTCTGAATCAGTCCACGAAATACATGACATGATAAAATTTATTACGTAACCATTTATGTCTTGAGATAGTAAAAAATTAGCTTAAAAATGTTTTTTCCATAATTTTTTATTTTTAATTTTGGTTTCAGTAAGTTTTGTTTTTCTTAATTTTACTTCCTATAATTTGATGTTTTTTAATTTTGGTTTATGGAAAAAAAAATTCTTTATTTTTAGTTCTTATAAGTTTTTGTTTTTTAATCTTAATCTTTTTAAGATTTTAATTTTTTTCACTTACATTTTCATAATTGAAAATACTAATTTATAAGAACTAAAAATGAACAAAATATTTTATAAAGATCAAAATTTAAAAAACACAAACTTATAAGGATTAAAATTGAACAAAAAATTTAGAGTAAAATTGAAAAAAAATACAAACTTACAAGATCAAAAATATATTTAAGCAAAAACAAAATTGTTAGAAGTAATTACCTTAGATAAACTTTTTAAATGATTTAATGATATATAATTAAATGATTGTGCATTGAGAATTATCAAAAATTAAACCCCATCATGTTACTAGGTCATGTGCTATTTTCCTTACATGTTCACTTTGAGTAATCATGCTTTGCCAATATCCATACAAGCGGGATATGGGTACCAATACCATATGAATTGGACTCGGATTCATGCAATCAAGGATTTCATGAATTCACACGGTTAGTGAATGAATTATGGGAACTGTTAGATGAAGATCAAATGACTCATTTTAATTCAATAAATTGGACTTAAAATACATATTTATCTTCATTTAATATTTATGATTTATTAACTGCACGAATGCACATGATCTCTATTCGGGAACTTCTGAATCCTACTTTTATGTTTATGTTTTAGATCATGAAATTGAGTGTACCAGTTTATAAATTTTTTAACGTAACCAATTTTTTTAAAACAAATAAATGACGAAGCCTAAGCTAAATAAGGGGGACCCATACTACCAGCTAGGCTGCACCAATCCCCTAAATAGCTAAGGCACCCCAATATAGTTTAAAAGAGCAGAAAACAGATATAAAACATGGGGTGGGGTGGGGTGGGGGACCAAATCAAAACCATGAGCAGCAAAACATCAACAAGAATTATCTAAACCTATACGAAGGAGGGCTAGATATGTTTCTATTAACATCAGCCAAAACAAAAGAGGAGTTGCATCTGACCAACGAAAAGAGAAGTGAATACCAAAATTAACAAGTTAGTCTACAGAGGTATTACCTTCCCTATAAATGTGAGAAATATGGAAGTTCATGTTAGCTGTTGGATGAACACAGTTTCTCCACCTATTGAAGAGCCTCCAAGGAGCTAAATATGTACACTTAAAGGCTTGCAGAACTGCCGATGAGTCACACTCCAACCAGAGATTAGTCCACCCTTTTCATGTGCCACCTCAATAGCAATGGCTGTAGCAAAAAGCTAAGCTTGGTAGGAGGAGGAGATGCCAATAGCGAGCACAAATCCACCTAAAAAGGCACTATTGGAGTCTCTAAAGATACCACCACTCCCCGATAAGCTAGGACTACCTTTTGAGGCGTCGTCTGTGTTACACTTTAACCAGCCCGACATAGGTGGAGACCAGTTGACTTGAATGATATTAGGAACTTTCGGCGGATGACAAAGGATAGAGAGGGACTTTAGGATATTGAACTCCACAATAGAGGAAAATATGGAGCCTTTGAAAAGAGTACCAGTTAAGGAGACCCCTGCAAGGATCATGGGGAGGAGGAAATCGAAGGTGACAACTTTGTTTTTTAACCTAGCAAAATTACGAGCATGCCAGATACTCCAAATGATATGAGTAACAATTGAGAGAAGGGTGTCTTGCAGCTGGTCACTCCAATTTGAGGTACAAAAATTGATTATGGCATTGAGATTATAATTATCTATATTAGTGCCAGTCAATTGAGCAAACCAGCCCCAAATCCTTTTCACAAAATAACAGTCCCAAAAGAGATGATTAGCAGATTCACAGTCCCTTCCACAAAGGCTACACATTGAGACCAAGATACAACCTCTTTTATGCAGGTTGTCATTAGTAGGCAATTTCCCATGAAGCAGACGCCAAAGGAGGAAGGACTTGGATGGAGGAATCATAGAGCACTGAATCTTCTTACCCCAATCGGTATTGGAAGACATCGAATTGAGAAATTGAAAGGCGACTTTAGAGGATAAACTCACATCCGATGAATCAGTCGACACCAATTTGTCTTGCCCAACTTCAAAAAGGATGACAGTGCTTCTAATTTCAGCAGCAATGTCTGGGCAACTAGTGAGAAAAATGGGAGGAATCTTCCAAGATTCCTCCCTCATGAAATCTGAAAATCTAGCCTTTAGGAGATGATGCAAATTAGAGGGAATTTCCAGCCATTCATATATGGGTCTAGAGATCCACCTGTTAGTCCAAAAGTTGATGGATTCCCTATTACCTAACGACCAACAACTACCCTCCAATGTTCTGTTAAAGAATCTCCTCACCCTCAACCAAATGGAAGACTTGGTATAGTCTCCTGCGGAATGTTACTTCTAACAAATCTAGCTTTGAGAAGAGTTGTCGAAGAAGAGTTACCTGTAAGTGTATCCAAACTTAAGCAAAGCTGCCTCATTAATAGCCCTATGAGATCTTATATTCAACCCATCAACAGCTAGTGGAGAGCTAAGCTTGTCCAAAGCAATCGTAACCAGCTTCCTTTGGTTCATATCCCCTGACCAAATAAAGTTTCTAAGGCATCTGTCCAAGGATATAACAAGAGATATAGGCCATATGTAGATGCGAAAATTGTACATGAGCATTCCTTGAATTATGGAAGTGACCAGCTGCACACGGCCCATAGGGAATAGAAGCTGTGATTTCCACGACGAAAGCTTAGCAATATTCCTATCAGCAATTGGTTGCAAATGAGATTTTTTTGGCCTACCGCTGAAGATGAGGGACACCACGTTAAAAGAAGGGCATGGTCTCTCCCTTAGATCCCAGCCACCTACTGATTAGGATCTTCCTAGAGGTTGTCATGGCACCAAAAAACCTGCATTTATCCACTTGAGATTGGAGAATTGTGTCTTATATGATCACACAGGGAGTGATTTATATTAAACTGTATAGAAACCATTATGTAATATACATGATGTAGGACTTATTCTATTATATATACTATAGTATTCTAACACTCCCCCTCAAGCTGGTGCGTATATATTGTGAGCACACAGTTTGTTACATATATATTCAACCCGAGGACCCCTAAGAGCTTTGGTGAAGATATCTGCAAGTTGATCGTTGGAGTTGACAAATGCTATTTGAATTTCCCCTGACTGAATCTTTTCTCGAATAAAGTGACAATCGATTTCTATATGTTTAGTCCTCTCATGAAAAACAGGATTAGAGGATATATGTAGAGCGGCTTGATTGTCACAAATAAGAGTTATGGGCTGTCGTTGTGCACAAAGATGAAGCTCCTTAATCAACTGCTTTAACCAGATGAGCTCACAGAAAGCGACACCCATTACACGATACTCAGCCTCTGCACTAGATCGAGCTACAACAGTTTGTTTCTTACTCTTCCAAGAGATTAAGTTCCCACCAAAGAAGACAGAATAACCTGAAGTAGATCGTCTGTCTGAGGGTGATCCTGCCCAATCAACACCATAGTAACCACAAATCTCTGTGTGTCCCTGATCCAAATATAGTAAACCTTTTCCTGGTGCTCTTTTGATATACCGGAGGATACGAATAGCTACATCCCAATGAGAATCACATGGGGAATCAAGGAACTGACTAGCCACACCAACAGCAAACGAGATGTTTGGCCTAGTCACAATGAGGTAATTTAGCTTCCCAACTAACCTTTGATAACGACTAGGATTAGATAACGGCTTCCCCTGTCCAGGCAATAATTTGATATTAGGATCCATGGGTGTATCAACTGGTTTACACCCCAACATACCAGTCTCCTCTAAGATGTCTAAGGCATATTTCCAGATGGAAATGCCCTGTCTAGACTGTGTCACTTCAATACCCAAGAAGTAACGAAGCTTACCAAGATCTTTTGTCTGAAATTGACTAAACAAGCACTGCTTCAACTGGTCAATTCCAGGTTGATCACTACCAGTGATAATCATGTCATCAACATATACCAAAACATAGATACACTTATCAGAAGATGTGTGCCTATGAAAGACTGAATGATCCATTTCACTACGAACCAACCCAAAAGCCTGAACAGCAGAACTGAAACGACTAAACCATGCTCGAGGAGACTGCTTGAGACCATACAAGGACTTACAAAGCTTACACACCAACCCAGACTCCCCTTGAGCAACAAAGCCAGGCGATTGCTCCATGTAGATCTCTTCCTGTAAGTCACCATGTAGAAAAGCATTCTTAATATCAAGTTGAAGGAGTGGCTAATGATGAACACCAGCAAGGGCAAAAAACAGGCGAACAGATGCCATTTTAGCGACAGGAGAGAAGGTGTCACTATAATCAAGGCCGAAAATCTGAGTAAAACCCTTGGCAACCAAGCGAGCCTTGAGACGGTCAACATGGCCATCAGGACCAACCTTGATAGTAAATACCCAGCAACAACCAACCAAAGATTTGCCAAGAGGAGCAGGAACAAGCTCCCACGTACCAGTAGAATGAAGTGCACCCATTTCATCTAGCATAGCCTGGCGCCAACCTAGATGGGCGAGAGCCTCACCTGTAATCTTGGGAATAGAAACAGAAGAAAGACTCGAAAGAAAGGCATAATGTGGAAAAGAAATTCGGTCATAACCCAAAAAGGCATATAAAGGATGAGGATTACGAGTAGAATGAGTACATATTCGTGAGGCAATAGGAGTAGTGTCCGAGGCAGGATCCAAAGGAGGCGAGACAAGTGGCAAAAGCCGTGAGTCAGAAGGGGGTGCAACATCCAAAGCTAGCTGGGGACGACGCTGATAAACTTGTAGGGGACGAGCAGGAGCCAGAGAAGCATGGACAGGAGAAGGTTCCTCAACTGGATTGCCATCCTCAACCGGATTGCCATCTGTAACTGGAAGAGAAGCATCAAGAAAAGGCAAAGGAAGAATCTGAGAAACTTGTGACACGGAAGGAGAAGTACAATAGAAAGGTTGCTGATCCTGAAAAGTAACATCAGCAGACACAATGAAACGACGAAGATCAGGAGAGTAACAACAATAACCCTTCTGAAAATGGGGGTAGCCAAGGAAGACACACTTGAAAGCCTTAGATGTTAATTTATCTCTACCAGGAGGAAGGTCATAAACAAAACAAGTAATCCCAAAAACATGCAAAGGCAGAGGATACAAAGGACTATCAGGGAACAAAAGATTGTAAGGAACTGCATTATTAAGAACGGAAGAGGGCATACTATTGATGTAGAAGCAAGAGATAATAACTGCATCAGCCCAAAAGCGAAGAGGAACATTCATATGCAAAAGAAGAGTACGAGCTGTTTCAATTAAATGACAATTTTTACGCTCAGCAACTCCATTTTGTTGTGGAGTATGTGGACAGGTAGTTTGGTGGATAGTTCCCTGTTTGGCCAAAAACTCAGAAAAAGTGTGAGAGACATATTCTTTAGCATTATCACTACGCAAAATACGAATAGGAGTATGAAACTGCGTAAGGATTTCAGCACAACTTTTGATAAATGGAAAATAAATCAGAACGACTTTTCATTAAATAAACACAAGTACAATGAGAAAAATCATCAATAAAGGTAACAAAATACTGAAAATCAAGAACAAACACTATTCGACTCGGACCCCAAATATCTGAATGGACAAGAGCAAAAGGAGCATCAACTTGTTTATTGACTCGATTTGCAAAGAAGGAGCGAGTGTGCTTCCCTTGCTGCAGGACTAACAATCTAAGGACTGAAGATTGGAAAGAAAAGGAACCATGCGCTAAAGCTTGAAAAGACTCGGAATGCGGCTATGGAGTAGCTCTAGTGACTCTGTGAGAGAACAAGCAACAGGAAATCGTGACTCAGCCAAGTAATAGAGACCCCGTGACTCATGTCCCATGTCAATCGTCCTCCATGTACCCAGATGCTGCATAGACACAGACTTTTTAGTGAAAGTATCAAGGCAAGAAAGGGAACAGATTAGTTGGCTAACAGATATCAAATTAAATGGGATGCCAGGGATAAAATAAACAGAAGTCAAGGTAAAGGAAGGAGTGAGGCGTGCTTGGCCAATACCACGAACCATGGCCTTGGTGCCATGAGCAAGAGTAATAAAAGGTAAGTTAGGAGAAAGAGTAAGAAGAAAAAAGATCTCTATTACCACACAGGTGATTAGTGGCCCTAGAGTCAATAATCCAAGGTCCAAGTGAAGATTGTGAAAGACAAGCAACATGATTACCAGAATCCAAGGTTGGGCCAGTACGAAGAACAAGGGATGAAGGATGCATCTTCCAGAAGAGAGCTTGGAGAGTCTCATAATCAGCAGTAGAAAGAGTAATCTGATCAGAAGAGGCCGATGCTGGTGGAATGTCAGCCTGAGCAAGATTAGCGGTGGATGATGGTCGGATATGAGGATACTTGGTGTAACAACGTTGTTCAAGATGGCCAAGATTCTTACAATAGTTACACCGAGGGCGCTATCCTCGACCCCCTTGACCATGGCAACGACTGCGACCACACCCATTGCCAGAAGAAGAATCAGAAGCACGAGAAACTAAAGCAGCAGAAGTCTGAGAAATACCTGAATCAGCAGAAGAAACGATCTTACCCCCATGAGTAAGAAGACGCTGGAAGGTCTGCGACAAGCTAGGCTTGTCAGTGCTAGTCAGAATATTCTCCCGAACACCATCTAATTCATCAGGAAGAGTGGCAAGAGTGACTGCCATAAAGAAACGCTCTACTTGGGATCTATATTCAGCAGGGTCCTTAGGATAAGGAAGCATAGTGAGGAAGTCCTGCAACAAAGACTTAATTCTACCAACGCGTATCTCCATATGAGGGAAAGAAGATGTGCGAAGATCAATAATCTGAGAGACAATATCAAAAAGATGTTGAATGTCATTCGTGTACAGGCCCTTGGCCTCTGTCCATACCTCATAACAAGTCCTATAGGCCGTAAAAATGCAACTGAGTGAGTGATCAATAGATTGCCACAAATAAGTGAGAAGCTGAGCATCAACTTCTTCCATTGGGCCTGCTGAGCAGCAGGAACAGACCCCAAATATGTGGTGAGATGATCCTCATGTCCATGACCGGTAAACCAAATGACAACGGAGGTTGACCATGAGATGTAGTTCTCAGAACCAGTCAACTTGGAGGTCGTGATAAATGGAGCAGGAGCAGACAGACCACCAACAGAGCCTCTGGGTACCACAGTAGAGGAATCACCCATGGTATCACAAATCGAAAAAAAAACACGCAAATCGAGGGTGAACAGTAGCCAAAACGAAGACCCACCACGAACCAAGCTCGGATCTGGACAGAAGAGGAAGAGGCAAACCTTTCTGTACTGGATTGGTGGCGAACAGCGGTCGGAGGTGGTCCCACGCGCCGGTCAAAGGTGGCGCATGAAGCCCACGCGCAGGGAGACTAGCGGCGTGTGTGGGCGTGTGCAGCGGCGGATGGCGACGCGACCTGGACAGAGATGGTCGCCAGACGGAGACGATCTTTTCTGGGTGGTTTTCGGATGAAGACTCGCCGGAAAAAATTGGTGGCTGAGACAGTGGTTCTGGCGGCTGAGACGGTGATCAGGACGGTGGCAGATGATCGGGAACAAGCCGGAAGGACACACGACAGTGAAGGACTCGCCGGAAGAACGCATGACGGATGAGTGCTCGTCGGAAGGACGCACGGCAGATGAGGGCTTGCCGGAAGGACGCACGGCAAAGAAGGAGATAACACTTAAGCAGTGGGCTTAGGGTTTTGCAGAAGCGAAGGCCCAGAATATTAGCTATGGTACCAACTTGAGATTGGAGAATTTTGTGTCTTATATGATCACACAGGGAGTGATTTATATTAAACTCTACAGAAACCATTATGCAATATACATGATGTGGGACTTATTCTATTATATATATACTATAGTATTCTAACATATCCAAACTAAAAAATTGGCCAGAAGCCTTGCCATATTCTTTAGACAACAACAAGAAATAAGAGATATTCCTTTTTGTGCCTCTACAAAACACCATGATGTCGTTTGCATAAAGGCAATGAAAAGGAATATGAGTGGCCCACGGGCCTGCCATAGGAGAAAGAAAACCCAGGTTGACTAAGTGAGAGAAAACTCGGCTAAGAGCATCTTCCACAATGCAAAACAACAAGGAGGAAAGAGGATCCCCTTGCCTAACCCCTCTTTTACAAGCAAAGAAACCCTCAAGATGAGCATTGATAAGAATGAAGAGCTTTGCAGAATGCAAAAATAGTTTTGACCCGATTACAGAAAGTGAGGTGAAAACCAAATGTAATGAGAACATTTAGCAAGAAGGCCCAGTCAAGGGTGTCAAATGCCTTCTTAACATTAAACTTGAGAACCAAGTTTCCTCCACAAGATTTATAACACAACATATTTGCCATCTCCGAAGTGATGTCAATGCAATCAAAGATGTTTCTGCCTTTTATGAAACCTTTTTTTTTATTAGAGTCAATCTTAAGGGCAATGAAGGCTAATATGTCGGCAAGAACCTTATTGATGATTTTAAATTGAAAATTAGCAAGGGCTATAGGCCTGTAGTCCTCAATTTTGTCAGCTCTCAGGTGCTTAGGGATGAGGGTGACAAAGTTGGAGTGCAGATTAGGCAAAATCCAGTTTGATCCAAAGAATTGAGTGATTGATAAGAAGACATCCTCCTTGATGATGTCCTAGAAAGTTTGGAAGAAACAACCTCTAAAACCATCAGGGCCAAGAGCACCTGAAGCACTCATGGAAAAGCCTGCACAACAAACCTCCTCTAATGAAGAGCTTTTTGAGCATTAGGTTATCTTCAATGGAAACCAGCAGGGGAATCACCATATTAATGAAACCAAAATCAAAATAAGAGTTATTATTTGCATATAGGGAGGTGTAAAATTGAAGCACATGGCTCTTAATATCCTTTGGAGAGTTAATAAACTCATTGCCCACTGTGAGGACATACATCCTTTGAGAAGCATGGCTGATCTTAACAAGACAGTGGAAGTAAGAAGTGTTTCGGTCCTCCAGGGCGAACCAATCAACTTTGGCTTTCTTTTTCCAAAATTCCTCTTGCAAGGCTAAAGACTTTTCTAAATCCCATTGGGCCTTTATTTCCTTAGAAGCAAGGTCACCAGAGTATCCCATAAGAGAAATTTGTTGTTGAATGCCATCAAGAACAGCCTTGGCTAGATCAACATTAGCATGGATGTTCCTAAAAGTTCTCTTATTCTAGACCTTGAGGGTTGATTTCAACAAATTGAGCTTCTTGTTTAGAATAAACATGGGACACCCAACTATGCTTGTGCTCCAAACCTATTGAACCAGTTTTCCACAATCCTGATGCTTGCACCAAACAACCAGGAATTTGAACGAGGAGGGATGACAAGTCGTGTTGGATTGCATATGAATCATAATAAGCAGAAAATGATCAGAGTGTCATCTAATCAGAGATGAGCAAGAAGTGTTATGACCAGGCTAATAACCACTATTCATTACATATGGCTTGTATAGTCTTCTCTCAACTCTAGTTGAGGCTTGTCTCCCATTACACCTTTGGTAGGCAAGTGGATGAGCTTGGAGTTGTTAGTCCAGTTCCTGTAGTCAGCACATGAGGCCTCAATAGGGGTATTGCCACCTCTCTGCTCATGAGCCTCAAGGATGGCGTTGTAGTCACCAGTGAGAAGTTAAGGTCCCGGATGATCAGTAATGAGGCTAGAAAGATCACCCCAAAGATATCTTTCGAGTCTTGAAATTAGTAGAGACATAGATGAAAGCAAGATACTCCCACTGCACAGAGAAAGAAAGAAACTGGTTGCAAGAAGAGAGCATAAAAGGATTTAGGAAATCCGCACATAAACTCCAGAGATTGAATTTTTGAGTTTAATACTCCTCCAAAAAAGAAGGGTGAACATTAGCAATATCCATCTAAGGCTCTGAAACAAAAAAGAAATCAGATTTGTGAGTAGAACATATGTTTTTAATCATGCTTTTAGTTTTTAGGTTTGCCAACCCTCCGACATTCCAATAAAGGAGCTTCACGTCAAAAGGAGATAGAGACAGAAGCTGCCTTGCTACAGGTGTTGTAGGAAGCATTGGATTTGACTTGCTTGTTTTTCCGCTTTAATTTGTTGTTCCTGGAGTTGGAGATCACAGGCATGAAAGTTTCATTCTGGGTAGTGGAACCTTCCGCATCAACATAAGTTGGATCCTGGCTGTCATCCTCATTCACCAAGTCTCCCCAAAATTTGCGCATGATTTTCAAGTCCTGAGCCACAACACTGGCAGAGGAGGGAGGAGTAGCTAGGTATAAACTCCCCGATGAACCCCCAACCTTCGCTAAGACACATGTGGCATGAATGTTGTTTGGAACAGATGAGTCTAAATCGCTAGTGATAGGAGTAGGTGAAGCCATTATTTGGGTTGCATTCACTTTGCTGCTACTAGTATCTAAGTTGTTGGATTCTTGTATAAGTCCTAAAATAGAGAGAGAAAACAAATATTATTTCATATCTCAAAAAGTTAGTTACTTAAACCTTCCCCATTTCCTATAAAAATCTGATTAGGTCCATCAAAGTGAGTGAACTGCTTGATATTCTGTGGTTACATGAAAGCTAGCATCAGAATCGGAAATCCAGGTGGAGCTAGCATATCCATTTCCATGAGAAGAGGAATTAGTAAGCATAGCACTGGGTTGGGTTGATGGAGCAACAGTTCCAGACTTGGAATTGGGATTAATCCAAGTGTTGGAGGTTTTGACAGAACCAGAGTAGGGAATTGGTTGCAATATTGCTAGATCAAAGAAAGTGAGTGATTCATGAGGCTGAAAACTTATATTAGACCTAAAGTGACAAACATTTGCAGTGTCGTCAAACTTAAGGAAAATTTGACATTGAAAATTGGCAAATTTACCACCACCGCGACCTCTGTCGAAGCCACCACTATTACGACCGGCACAACGATCAGCAAAACAGCCATGACTACCACTACCATGGCCATACCCTCCCCGAGAACCACCAGAATAACTGGATTTGTACGAATTGGAGTGCGAATAGCCTTGAGTATAATTCAAGGAAGGAGAGCTAAGCGCCTGAGTCTCTTTATTGTAACGAACAAGATGAGTTTCATGACTGTAAAGTAAGGCTTCAATCTCAGCCATTGACGGTGTATGTTTCTTGCTTTCGATGACTGAGATCACTGGCGCATAATTGGACGGAAGTCCTTCAAGCAGTTGTGACGAATCGAAACTCCAACACCAATGAGCTCATCAACATATAACCTTTGATCTTACGCAGATATTCATTAATCGATTTACCTTTAAGCGAAATTGTGTGCATCGCAGTTCGCAATTGACGTGCACGAGACTTCGTCTGGAGATTGAAGTATTCGTGAATCTTTTCCCAAACTTGATAGGAGTGGTTTGAACCAAGAACACACGACATAACAGATTTCGAAAGAGTGGAGTGGAGCCAAACAAGGAGTATTTGGTCCTGAACCTGCCACACTTCATACTCAGGATTGACACGATCAGCTACATGATCGTCTTTCATGAGATAAAGACATGGAACAACTGGATTCACAACAAAACATTGTTGTTTATGAGATTTGATTATGAAAAATTGGCTTTAGATACCATATTCAATAGAGTAGGAGAGAAGTTTTGAGAAAACAGAGAGAGAAAACAAATATTATTCCATATCTCAAAAAGTTAATAATAGAGTTAGTTACAATAGGTATTTATAGAATTCTGAACTGAGTACAAACAATTAACATCATGGAGTAGGGAGGTGTTGTTAGCAAGTACTAACAGCCTAACAACAGGGGGTGCTGTTAGCAAAAGATAACAGTCTAACAGCCCTTACAAAACTGTTTTAACAGTTATACAAATATATACTCTAATACATGTTGAGCAGAAGGGTGGAACCTTTTCATACTCCACCCCCACGAAGAAGGCGAACCTTTCCCTCTCTACCAAAATCTGATTATGCAATTTGTTGGTGAGATCAATGTCAACTAAGATACGGGTTTAATGGCCAAATGTTCTTTTCATGGTGTTCTCGTCTAAAGCAATTGGAGACCCGATTGCGCCCCAATTTCGACTAGGATCTGTGGATGCCAATATTCATGAGCAAGACCATGAAGCCGCACCCAACAATGGGCTTTTGTAGCCTTTAGCTTACCTAGATTGAAGTCCTAAGTCCATGCTAATAGGCAAAGCACACAAGGGTTCAGATTCCAAGTCCCATAGATCGTACACTCCACAGATCTTCATTAGAGAAGAAAACAATTTCGTAAAAGCCCTTTCTAAGAGGAACAATGGACCAGGGGTCAATGGGCTTCCACAAGGTCAAGAGCTTGGCCCGCAGGTCCCAAATCTTGATAGGAGCATCCCCTTTTGAGAGAAAAAGACTTCCATGAAGGATGTTTTTGCAATCTACCCAACCATCTTGGTACTCTAACTCAGAGATCTTAATGGCTAATGCATCCCCTTTTAGGTATGGCTTAGGGAGACGATTGAGAGCAAATGAGGAGTTTTTGATGATTTGTGTGAGGGATTTTCGGTGAGAGGGTGGAGGCGCAGGAGGGGAAAGGGAGGTCTGACGGGGCTGCGGGCTTGGGGGGGTGATGCGAGTAAGCTCCAAGGGCAAATCGTATTTGAAGCCATGGAGAGGAGACTTCCTAAAGGGCCATGGCGGCACCGAACCTGCTAGGGTTCAATTCCATCTCCAAATTTAATGATTGTTCAGAAGAGCAAAAGCCAGCTAGATGGAAGAATGACTTCCCTAACATAACCGATTAGCCATGGAGAGGAGACTTCCTAAAGGGCCATGGCGGCACCGAACCTGCTAGGGTTCAATTCCATCTCCAAATTTAATGATTGTTCAGAAGAGCAAAAGCCAGCTAGATGGAAGAATGACTTCCCTAACATAACCGATTTATAACATGTTTGATTTCACGTTTCAAATGTGATTTTCAAAAGCTAATAGTTATAGCTTCTAAATTCCAAGCATGATTCCTCTATTCTTAAGTTTCCAAACATGTCATTAGTCCCGGTACTCCCATAACTACGTAGAACATTAACATATTCTATTATTCTTACGAGAAAATGACTATTTAGCGTCACTTGGTAAAGAAGGGTTCTATTTTAGTTGTGTATGTTAACTAACGAAGTATTAAACAATTTCATTAATAGTCTATCAACAATTAATCAAGTACTAGAAAGAAGGTAAATGTTTATTGATCAACACACTAACTAAAGTAAAAAAAATCTTCACTATAAACTAATTGTATATTTCTATTGAATTGCTATTATTTGGTTAAAAAAGTTTTGGATACTAAAGTTTGCTTCCCTACTCCTTGTTAAATTTTCTATTTGTAATGGGAGGAGGGGACATGGGATACGAATTTGAAAGAGAGGAAAAAAAAAAGAACTCTAGTGAAGTTGCTTTGTTCTTTTGTATAGGTAACTCCACTATTTAATTTTAAGTAAATCTTGATTTTAATCAAGGAGGGTGAACACACCTGTACTTGTATACATCAGAGACAAACTTCAGACAAGCTTAGATAACTAGGATTTTTGGGTAGAAGTGAGGGAGGTTCAGCAGGAAAGGAAGATTTTGATGCAGGGGGGAATGTTAATATTTTGTTAAACTTATGTTTTACTAATATAACTTTAGACATTTTATGCAACTTAACTGATCATACTAGAAACTTTGAAAAAATTGTCAATCTTGAGTATGTTCATATTTATGGCGACTATGTTTTCCATTCCAAGCCATTTAATAACGGTTTATACCTAAAATTCAAACTAATAAGTAATAGCATACAATAAAAGTGATTAAAACAGAAATTTCAACATTGAACTCCATCAGAGAATTTCTCAACAGGCATCAGGAAGAGTCACTTACTGCGGTCACGAGCTGTCAGAGTTTTTTCCTCAAAGAACATGTGCTTATATTAGTCAGCATGATCTTCACCATGGAGAGATGACAGTTAGAGAGACACTGGACTTCTCTGGACGCTGCCTGGGAGTTGGAACAAGGTATGATTTGCTGGCAGAGTTATCGAGACGGGAACTAGCAGCCGGTATTAAACCAGATCCACAGATAGATGCTTTCATGAAAGCCACAGCAATGGAAGGTCAAGAAACAAGTATTGTTACTGATTACATTCTAAAGGTTTGGTGATGGTCTTTATTTTGAACCATTTTCCATGTTAGTCAATAGGTATAGGCCAGCAAACCTTAATTTCTTTCATCTAACTGTTTGATATAATGCAACAGATTCTTGGATTGGAAATATGTGCTGATACTTTGGTGGGAGATGAGATGAAAAGGGGCATATCTGGTGGACAAAAGAAGCGTTTAACTACTGGTATGTGGATACGAAATTTCACTCAGAAGATTCAGGTTACACTTCCATGTGTTGTTACAGAGGAGTAATGGTGCTTTTATATGACTTTATTATGTTTAGTTCTTTACAAATCCTTCACAAACATGTATTCCCATGCAAGTCATTGGGTAACACATTGGTTCTACTATTAAGAAGCACAGACTCTTCAAAATTGTAGCTGTGTCGTGTTGTACCCAGGTCAAACATGTATCTATATTGGATACAGCATGGATACTTTGAATACTGTAAACAATTTCTTATAATTTTTTTACATTTATTTCTTTAAACTATGATACCAATTACCAATAAAATGACTTAAGTTGATTTTAAACCATCAATTTTTTATTTTGGATTTGTGTCTCACGCAATTTTATATTAATTTTATGTTTTTATTATAGTCTTGTTGTGTCCTATGATTTCTAAAATGTGCACATCTCCATATCTTAGTTATATTGTATTTGTGTCCTATGTTGTGCCTGCACTTTCTAGACTATAAATTTTTTGAATGGTCTAGATGATTATACCATGGAGTTTGAGAGAAAAAGTGTCTTTGTAGTATTAGATTCCTTTGCAGAATTTTCTATTTTTGCAAATCTCATAAACAGAAACTTACATAACATGAATGCAGGTGAGATGCTGGTAGGCCCTGCAAAAGCATTCTTCATGGATGAAATTTCAACTGGTTTGGATAGTTCCACAACCTTTCAAATTGTCAGGTTTATGAGGCAGATGGTCCATATCATGGATGTTACAATGATAATCTCTCTTCTGCAACCTGCACCAGAAACATATGACCTTTTTGATGACATCATGTTACTTTCAGAAGGTAAGATTGTCTATCAAGGTCCCCGTGAGAGCGTTCTGCATTTTTTCAGAAGTGTAGGCTTCAAATGCCCAGAAAGGAAAGGAGTTGCAGACTTTTTACAAGAGGTAACTTCCAAAAAGGACCAAGAACAGTACTGGTTCAGAAGGGACATACCTTACCAATATGTCACAGTGCCTGAGTTTGTAGCCCATTTCAACAATTACAGCATTGGTCAGCAACTTTCTGAAAAGATTCAAATTCCATATGATCCTAATGAAAGCCACCGAGCAGCATTAGTGAAGGAAAAGTATGGTCTCTCCAAATGGGAACTCTTCAAGGCATGCTTTTCAAGAGAGTGGCTTTTAATGAAGCGCAATTATTTTGTATACATATTCAAGACTTGTCAGATCATTATATTAGCTATAATTACCATGACAGTATTTTTTAGAATAGAAATGAAGCATGGTCAACTTGAAGGTGCAGGAAAATATTACGGTGCACTATTTTTCAGTCTCATTAATGTAATGTTCAATGGAGTGGCTGAGCTAGCAATGACCGTTAATAGACTTCCCGTCTTTTACAAGCAAAGAGATTTCCTGTTTTATCCAGCATGGGCTTTCGCATTGCCCATCTGGGTCCTCAGCATTCCTCTCTCTCTATTGGAGTCAGGATTATGGATCATCCTCACTTATTATACTATTGGCTTTGCTCCTGAAGCTAGTAGGTATGAGAATGCAATCTGTAGATAATGAGTTTCTCAACAACATAGAAATGAAATGATTTACTCTTCTGTTTTATTGACTAGCAAGTTATGTTCAATGATGTATATAAAAACCTGTTACAGGTTTTTTCGTCAATTACTGGCATTCTTCTGTGTGAATCAAATGGCTCTATCCCTATTCCGCTTCATTGCTGCCGTTGGAAGAACAAAAGTTGTGGCAAGCACACTTGGTTCCTTCACACTTTTAGTTGTTTTTGTCCTAAGTGGATTTACTGTTTCAAGAAGTAAGTAATAGTTGTTCTTTATACCACCAGTACCACATACTCTAAAGAAATATTTGAATGTTAACTAAGATTCTTCACATTTCTTGTGAAATTGTTTCATTTAAACTGATCAATCCAACCTATCCATTTATAGATGATATTGAACCATGGATGATATGGTGCTATTATGGTTCACCTATGATGTATGGTCAGAATGCCATAGCCATCAATGAGTTCCTAGACAAAAGATGGAGTGCTGTAAGATCTTATAGTGTTCCTTTAATCTTATAAACACTACATCATTACTAATTTATTGTTGATTTTTCACTTTCGACAGCACAATATTGATCCAAGGATTCCTGAGCCCACAGTTGGGAAGGCTTTTCTAAGGGCCAGAGGCATATTCACGGAAGACTATTGGTACTGGATATCTGTGGGTGCCCTTATAGGATTTTCTCTTCTTTTCAACATTTGTTTCATTCTGGCTCTAACTTACTTGAATCGTAAGTTTCCATACTAGTTTTTCTTTGTGTTATATGGTATAACACTTTGTTTCTTAAATTGTTATAAGTTCATTCCAATAAACAACAAAAAAAAGCTTTTTCCTACAAGGTAGGGTTAGGCTACATGGATCAAATGACATAGCATAATGTCTTATAGTAAATTATGCCTATAAACTAGTTTAGCCTATAATTTTTCTTGATCTCTCTTCCTCCATCTCCTTCTTGGCCATCCGAAAAGTTCACTATCTATAAACATCCTCTGATATTGCTCTGCAATTAAATTGCAGCATTTGGAAACTCCAAATCTATTATAGTGGAAGAGGAAGACCAAAAGAAAAGCACATCTGGTTCATCCTCAGTGGAAAAAATGGCAACAGAAGAAACAACAGAGAAGAGTTCAGCTTCAATTTCTAATTCATTTGAAGGTAATATTTGATTTTCTCTTCATAACATTTATGTTTTATATAAACTTTATACCCTCTAGTCAGAAGAAATGTCACTTGTGTATCCTAACTATGTTGCTTGGCTGTCTATCTTTGTTTCCACTGTTCAACATCATGAGATGTCACTAGTACCATGTTAGGAATCAGGCCTCTAAACGGGATAAGCCCTTCAAAGTGTATCAACATAGGCCCAAAGCTGATAAATGATGTATTCTAGAAGGTTAGAGGGGCAGTCAGGGAATCACAGATTAGTGGTCTGTAGTGGTAGTGGAAGTTTGTTAGTATGGGTGTGAGTGCTTTCTGTTATAAGGAATGCTGTATTGTTGAGGGGGACATCTTTTGGGTAATTAGAGTGATTGAGACATTCTCACACTCTGGGAGGGAGCATTGCTCTCTGATATTTCTCTACTCCTGTTTTTTTTTTTTTTTTTTCCTTTCTCTGCAGGCACCACTGATACAGAGTGTACCATACCACCTCAGCATTGTTGCATTAGTAATATGAATTGACTCTACGCTCTCTTAGCAAAAACAAAAAGATAATGTAATTATTACAGGTATTGATATGGAAGTAAGAAACACAGCACATGGCTCAAATCCTAAAGCTGCAGAGAATACAAAATCCAAGAAGGGAATGGTGCTGCCTTTTCGCCCTCTGTCACTTGTGTTTCAAGATGTGAATTATTACATCGATATGCCACATGTAAACTTCAATTCCCTCCTCTTCTACCACTTCAATCATATTCCGTAATTCCAGATAAAATTTTATATAACGGTTTCCTTATCATTTACTTTGACTTTTGTATTTTCCTGGCTATGCCAAATTGAATTTTCCCCCTTACACTCAAAATATATTTTACATGATTCCATACTCAGAAGTTTGTGTATGTATATTGGACATGGTCAATTGACACCATAATTCAAACTTCTGCACTTACATCACCTGATAACTTTCTGTAAAATATAAAATTAACTAATCTAACCGTACATAGAAAGGAGTTGCTTAAAGAACAATAAAAAGATTAAGTTTACATGATAAAGTTTTGTGTAAAGAATCATCTAACTTCAACAGTAAATTTTTGAAATTATATTATAATGTATCCACTTCCACATGTTCAAATGTCACTTTGATGATTTATTGTCAGGAAATAAAGAAACAAGGAAATTGTCAGGAAATAAAGAAACAAGGAATTGAAGAGAATAGACTCCAACTACTAAGAGACATAAGTGGTGCTTTCAGGCCTGGAATTTTAACAGCATTAGTTGGTGTAAGTGGTGCTGGAAAAACCACCTTGATGGATGTACTTGCAGGAAGGAAAACTGGTGGTTATATTGAGGGAAGCATCAGCATATCTGGTTATCCAAAAAACCAGGCAACTTTTCCTAGGATCAGTGGTTATTGTGAACAAAATGATATCCACTCCCCAAATGTTACAGTCTACGAATCTCTGGTGTTTTCTGCTTGGCTGCGTCTCAGTAATGATGTTAATAAGGAAACACAAAAGGTATGATTTTCTTCTAATCAATTTTCATGTTAAACTTCATCTCACAGGCTCCTTTTTTCATGTCTTTTGAAACATGACTCTCTCTGTATACTTGTTTAGTTAACTGGTTCTACAACTGGTTGTGATCCATACATATATTATTTATCTATTAAAAGATAAAGAAAAGTGGTTGTTTATGTTTAATATAGCTAGAAGCTATTTGAAAAGTTATAAGACAATTATGGAATTTTTTTACATGCTTTAAGGATATTTCATTATATGGTTAATAAGTTATTAATTATTTGTTTGTCCTGAATTTAGAGTGGGCCTAACTCAACTCTAAAAGTTAGCTCACGAAGTGAAGATTGCTTAAGCCTGTATAAGCTCTTCTTAGCTAGGTACCTATTTGGACAGTTGAGGGTGGCCCAACCATAGATGTATGATAACCTCAAATACCATTTTGAATTTTGAATTGGGCATAACTCAACCCCAAAAGTTAGTTCATGGGATAAAGACTGCCCAAACATTTTTAAGCTCTACTTTCACCATATCTAATTCTTATTTTACAGATGTTCATTGAAGAAATTTTAGAGCTGGTAGAGCTCCACCCAGTGAGGCATTTTATAGTAGGCCTTCCTGGAATAAATGGCTTATCAATAGAGCAGAGAAAGAGGCTTACCATAGCTGTTGAATTGGTTGCAAATCCTTCCATTATTTTTATGGATGAGCCAACAACTGGTCTTGATGCTAGAGCTGCAGCAGTTGTTATGCGTACTGTTAGAAATACAGTAGATACTGGTCGAACTGTTGTCTGCACAATTCATCAACCAAGCATCGATATATTTGAAAATTTTGATGAGGTGAATATTAATATCTAGATTTTGATAATGAAAACAGTTATTTTAGGAGTAAACCCTCTCATTGGTTGGGCCTGTGAAATTGTAAGCACTGGCCATTTTAGTCCATACCATGTTAAAAATGTAGTTGAAAAGGACTAAAGTAAATGACATTCTGTAAAATTAGGGACTAAATGAGATTTTTATAAAGACAAGGACTAAAAGGATTGATGCTTACAATTTTGGGGACCGACATGGGAGTTTAGTTTTCGTAATGGTTCTGAAGGCATAACACTCACCCTTGAAATACATCTTGACTTCAGCTGCTATTGATGAAGAGAGGTGGACAAGTGATATATGGTGGTCCTCTTGGTCGAAATTCTCAGAATCTTATTGAGTACTTTGAGGTAAACCTCTAACATTATAATGTATAAATTCTTGAATTAATATGATACCAGTAATCCCACTGATTGTGCATAAACCTTTCCAAGGCTATTACTGGAGTTCCTAAGATTAAAGATGGATGTAATCCAGCCACATGGATGCTGGAGATCTCTTCTCCTATTATTGAGTCTCAGCTTAATGTAGACTTTGCAGAATTATATACTAAGTCAGACCTTTATCAGTAAGTGGCAGTCCTAGTAGTATTCCTAGAGATTCCTGCTTCTTTTTTCTTGTATTTGTCTGAAATTTCTCGTTTTTTTTTTTTTTTTTTTT
>PYAF01002542.1:53378-67826 GCA_007407185.1 Glycine tomentella
ACAGTATAATGCAATCAGATTCTTCATCACAATATTTATTGGTATCATTTTTGGACTAATCTATTGGGACAAAGGAAAAAAGAAGTAAGTTGAAAATTTATTTGATAGTATTGCACTCCATCAGTACTTGTTATCTTCTAAATTATTTCTAACTCAAATAAACAATGAGACGTTTCTATCCAAGAGACCTTAGCAATTTCATGAACCACAGGATTGCCCAACATATCATTAGACATAAGACCAAGATGGAAAAACCAGCTTAGGTAAGGAACCTCTTTGTTTGAGAACCTAAATGGAGTCATCATTCTCCTCCCACAAGAGTCTTCCCATTGAGGCTGGCATCAAGAAGCATTTGCCTTGAAAAATTTGTTTACGATTGATCCACTTGATGCTTGAACATATGATGATAAACAGTAGGGTACTCTACGTCTCTACCCCATTTTATAAAACCTCAGTAGGGCAATGCTCATGATCTTATGGAGAGCATGAATCTCCCCTTATTTTCAATAGGAAATAGCCACAAGATGTGGTGTGCTAGACCTGAATGGAGACTTTGCCTCGAGAGTTGAAGATGTCTTCTGACCAGGCTAGAAAAATTGCATATAAGAGATTGACAAGTTCCCCTTTCTCAATCTCTAAATGACTTACTCCCCCTGCTGGTGACTTGCCCAGATTGCTTGGGGCTCTCTACTACCACAGTACCACTCCACACCAACTTCATAAAGCAGATTCATGTGATCTATACTCTATATATCTTCACTAACTTAGCTAAGAAACAATGATAAATACTTAACCAGAAAACCCAGAAGAAAAATCAAGATCGTCCTTGATATTGGATGATATCTCCTGTTGAGTTCTCTAATCCAGAAAAGAAACAAAAGCAAGAGAAGAAAAAGGATAGCAGAATAGAAATGTTTGTCTAAATCATCAGTGCTTGAGCAGAAGTTATTTTTTTCCAAAGAATCATCTATGTACTCTTTTGTAGCTTCAGGCCATCAATAAGAACTCTTGTGTCTCCATGATAATAAAATTGATAATAAATATCATTTCTGCAGGCAAAAGGAACAAGACCTGTTGAATCTCCTTGGAGCCATGTATGCAGCTGTTTTTTTCCTTGGAGCCTCCAATACTAACAGTGTTCAACCTGTTGTTGCAATAGAAAGAACAGTTCTCTATCGTGAAAGAGCTGCTGGAATGTACTCAGAGTTGCCTTATGCAATTGGTCAGGTAGCTAAGAAAGCATCTATCAAGATAACTGATCAGAGTTGCACAATTCATTAAAATAGTACTGTGTTGCAGGTAGCCATTGAAGTAATTTATGTTGCAATCCAAAGTCTAGCCTATACCATTCTCCTATACTGGATGATTGGGTTTGAACCACGGGTTGATAATTTCTTGTGGTTCTACTACTTCATATTCATGTGCTTTATGTACTTCACACTGTATGGAATGATGACTGTAGCTCTGACACCAAACTATCAAATTGCTGCACTTGTTATGTCATTCTTCATCAGTTTCTGGAACCTGTTTTCTGGTTTTGTTATCCCAAGAACGGTATGTATGTGTACCACAACAATGATTAAATATACATTATTTTTTTTACCTGAGAGTAGCACAAATGGATAGTGCATATTAGGCTGCATTATCAAATTCAAGGAGAATAGTTCACAGTCATTGCACCCATTCACATCTCTCGTTTTTTTTTTTGTCCTAGCTAGAACTTTTTCCGCTAGAGTCTTGCTATCCATCCAAAGGGTCAGGCAAATGGAAAAGGGATGTTGAAAATTAAAGAATATAGAGTTACAACTTGGTCATGAAAGTGAAAATTTGTGTTGCTTTCATTAAGTTTTCATCTAAATAAAATCAGTCCTTTAAGAAATGAACTTGTTTACTAGTTAATATTAGTATAATGAACTTATTAGCAGGTTAACAGTTTCAAGGATCAATTTGCATATGCATTAGGACTAGAGCAACACAAGTTATCACTTTCATAGACCAAATTAAAAATTAACTCATGAATATACTATAGTGTATAGACCCAACCAACATGGAACATACTATATGTGGTCCACATTGAGGTCCAAGGCTCAAAAATGATCCTTAATGGCAAGAATCCCTCCTTTGAAAATAGTTAATTTTTTGGGTAAAATGTGTTTTAAGTCCTTTAAGATTTGGTCAAAATTGATTGTAGTCCCTGTATTTTAAAAATGGTGGTTTTGGCCCTTGTATTTTTGTAAATGTAGAGGATTTTGTCCCTATTCAAGTCAAAATGAAGTATACAGTCAGTGACAAAATCCATCATGTTTCATAAATACGAGGATCAAATCAAACCACCATTTATAAAACCTAGGGACTAAAACTAATTTTGACCAAAGCTTGAGGGACCTAAAACACATTTTACCCTTAAATTTTCAACTGATCAATTACATGTAAGCTAAGTGTAGTAATTCATTGCCTTTTATTTTGGGAAAGTAAATAGTAAAATTTCACTTTTTATGCAGCAAATTCCAATATGGTGGAGGTGGTATTATTGGGGGTCCCCTGTGGCTTGGACTATATATGGACTGGTAACATCCCAAGTGGGTGACAAAAATAGTCCAATAGAAGTTCCTGGCTTTAGAACCATGATAGTAAGAGATTACCTTGAGAGGCAGTTCGGCTTTCAGCATGACTTCCTTGGAGTTGTTGCATTAACTCATGTTGCCTTTTGCCTCCTATTCCTTCTTGTATTTGCATATGGCATCAAGTTCCTAAACTTCCAGAGGAGATAATCAATCACACAGGAATGAGTTTGAAAGCTGTTGAGCAAAAATATATATTGGTAAAGTTACCTATAGGACAAAGCAGCATAAGTTTATCATTGTTTAATCTTCAATTTGATTGTTCTCACATCTCCATCTTCATTGATTTATAGGTGTATCCTTGTTGAAGGGCTTAATGTATATTTTGAAGATAACCAATGTGAAAAAAAGTGATTTAAATACGGTTATTAATTTAGTACCAAAATACATTTTTGTTCAACGGTTTTCACTTGAGTCTTCACCATGAGTCTAATCATTAAGTGAAATTCTCAATTTACGATATCAAATGAAACTATGTGTGTATTATCTCCATTTCATTTATTTTTCCAAAACCATAAAACTATGTGGGTTGCGGGCTGTAATGAGCTAGACCAAAAAAACCCAGATTTAATTCATGTCTAAATAATGAAGCCCAAGCCCTTTAAAAGGCTGGTTTTTATGGGCTTTTAACAGGTTTTGTGGGCTTAGCCCACATTGGACTGTGGATGGATCAGGCTAAAAAGTCCATATTTAATTTCGGCTAAAAAAATTATACCCCAAACCCTATATTTCATTGGGTAGGTTTGGGCCAGTCCGACTAGCCAACCCATTTTTCCACCTCTACATAAAATAGAAGAAATGGAGAGGATCTTGACTTCGCATAACAAACCATAGTAATGAAAGAAATAGAGAGGATTCTAAATTAACCTTTCAATGAAGTGAGACACCAACCAAAAGTAAATCATTAGTCACCATAGTAACATACGGAGATTACCATCACGTCAAGTGATTGTACTACAATATGGAATCTAAAGTGTTTCACTATTGTTATTCATGATCACATTTCTCTAAACACAGTCAATTCTCTGCCAAACATAACATTAAGCACTAGTAACATTCTACAATCATTGTTATTACATTTATCAAACACATGGAAGAATAGAATCCAAGTACACTTTACATTTTTTCAACACACAAGTGTATTCAAACATCCAATATGAGTTAATCACCTAGTATGAAAGTCATGCATGATCTTACTATCAATCAGTAATTATGTTGTACTTAATACATGATGCATGTGAGTACCCGAAGATAGTATTTATATGGACCCTTTGGCACTTAGTTGTGGAATAACCCAGAAGCTTGGGGTGACACTAAGCCTGGAAGTGACACTTAGCCTAGAGGTGGACACACTAAGTCCTAGGATGTCATGATGCATGATCAATTATTAAGTTTTTCCCTTTTTATCTACCTGGATGAGAGGAATGGAGATCGATTTTATGGAAGAAAGCCAAAGACCTTTGCTCTATGTAACAAGAAATTGAATCTTCCATATCATCCCTGGTGTACAACTCCTCAAAGAAAGGCAGCCGGCTCGTAAACTCGCTCCTTAGCCCAAAAGCACATATAGATTTTCTATTCACAATTTCCTCACCCTTGACACCTCTTCTGAAAACTTGGCAAGAACTAGCATGGTTAAAATCCTTATTATGAAAACAAAAGGTATTCATATGATGAACTCATTCAAGAAGGGCATCCAGACTTCTTGCACAAGTCTAGACACCCTCCCTCATTAAAACATTTACTTTTATGGTAGAAACTGTAGTAAGTTTATGAAAGAAAATGTTTGGCGAGGAAGTTTCCAAAATAAGGGACACCTAGTCCCTGATAAAATAATTTTCTCGAAACTGAGGACACCTAGTCCTTGAACAATTTTCAAAAAGGATTTCTCAAATACCAATGGATCCATTGAATTTTCACAACACATCTTATAGTTTCATTGTATCTTTCTCAAACATGGTAACAGTACTATGTGCTTAAATCACATTTACACTTTTCAATTATCAAGAGACTCAATTTATGATCACCATCTCCCTCATCATCTAGGGTAATTTGCATATGATTTTCTACTAGGTTAACATAAAGGAAAAACACTACAACATTTATGCCAACAATATCATATACTCAGTCATTTTTCAATCACAATTTCCATACACAACCTAACATAGTAAATAATCCATCCCAATTCATATAAGATTCGAAAATCCAATGAGATTAGTGACATCAAAATAAGCATATTGTATCTAGATCAACAAAGGAATTCAAGAGATTCAAGGAACAACATTTCCAACCAGCACCTAAACCCATCGACATCGTCTCCGCCATTGACATCCTTAGCCACTTGAACACCAACACAGCAAAAGCCATCATCACCCGCTTGGTCTCCATCATCTCACACCATTGAATCACAGTCACAGCACCTTCGTTTATTTAAGCCTGCACATTCGCCTTCTTGTTCTGAATGTCACATTTGGTCTCCTATCATTTTCAAAAAGGTGTCTACCACATCACTCGTGGAGGATCATGTGTGTGTTCGACATCATCTCTCCAAAGCCAGGGGTTAGATTTGTTACAAGTTGCTAGTTAGTTAGTTGAGATTAGTTAGCTTCTATTGCACTCTTATAGTTACATATAATTTTCTCTTGTATCATTATCTTTCTTACATGAAAAATCAGTTATCGATGGAACTCCCCTTTTATTCTTTAAGTTCTATGATGTATGGCCACATCAAAATTCTGATAAGTATATCAGCTTTGAGCCAGCCAACTATGTAAGATACACACAGGGGAATAACTTTACAAACCTATAATAATTCTATCCCACTCTCTCTCACTAAAAAAATGAAAAATAGGAAGACTGAAATGAGAGAAAAAAAAAAGTAGGGTTACCTCTCAGAGAGTATCCTCGTACTGAAATTGCTGATTAAAAACTATGGGAGAATTAGTGTACAATTTAGGCTGAAAAAGCAACATACATTTTTCCCTTGTTGACATATAAAATGGTCTCCATGGTGGGGTGTGTCTTCTTGCCCCTTCTTCGTGTCTTGCAAAATTTCAAGCATTTGATTAATTATTGCAACAGTAATTTAGGAGAGCGAATGTGATACATGTTATGGAAATAATAGTTGGGCTTAAGGTATAAAGCCCAATAAGGAGTAAGGGACGTTGTTCCAACTGCTCACATGAACGTGGGTTGAGACCAAGTCAGAGGAGACGGTTTTGATAGTGGAGATCACGCCCGACATTCCCGGGTGTGGCTCATAAACAGTTGAGAGGTATGTGACCTATAAATATATGATGGTTGCAACAAAAAGGTACACACACATTCTAACGCTCTCTTTTCTATTCACATAGAGCACACACTGCACGCCATTGGTGTCGTCTATTCATTCTTAGTGATCTTCTTCCTTGGGGTGTTTCATCATCATAAGCATCCTCAAGGAGAGAGAGTTTGATCCTATATTGATTACCAACAATCCTTGTTGGACATTTCTGTTCACCACGAACAGAACATTGGCGTCGTCTGTGGGGAAGATAAATTTCGAGTCCTACGTTTTGCGATGGTTAACACCAGGAACAGTCAGTTGGTACCACATTCTGAGAGGCCAGGCAGAGAAATATTGGTGCGAGAGAATCAAAATTTGGAGCGACGAGAATAGGTGCACGTAACGGATTCTGCCTCATCACCTGTTCCAACCGAACAGTAGAGGGGAAATCCGATACAACGGGCACCACAGGAGATGGAGTTGGGAGAACGGTTCATCAACAGTGCTTTCAATTCGATTCTGAACCGTATTGAGAATATGGAGAGAAGACAAGTCCTCCAACGACAGGAGGATATCAGAATCATAACCCGGCAGATGGAGGAGTGCAACGAAGAATGGAGGCGTGCGGAAGCTCAACGGATGATTCAATTGGAGCAGCGGTTAAGAAGCATGGAAGTGCGGGGTGATCACGTAGACCGAGATGAAGGGACAATGCCGACACGTCAAGCTTCTGTAGTTCCATCAAGTCAGCCTGGAAATTCTAAGCAGTCCGATAGCCTATTCGAAGCCGGAGCCCCATCTCGGGAACAAGTCCAGGAGCCTCCACGCGCTGAAGAAAGAAGTAATGGGAATGTGCAACCCGTAGCACAGAACCGAATTGGTGGCCTGGAGGTTCAGTGACTAAACCAACAGTTAGCAATGAAGGATCGTGAGTTAGAGACGGAGGAAGCATCCCGAGGAAGGAAGGAAGGGCCAGTATATCGGAGGACGTATAGCAGGGGTCAGCAAAACAATAGTCCCTTCGTCGATGAGATAGTGAATACCCGATACTTGGACGATTTCGACGGTTCTTTCCTGTCCAAGTATGATGGGACTCAGGACCCTCAGGTGCATATTGACGAGTTTGATTTACAGATGTGCGTTCGGGGTATTAATGAGCCCAACATTTCGCGGATTTTTGTCACTACCTTGACTGGAGCTGCCCAAACCTGGTGTCATACTCTGCCGCCGAGGTCGATTCGAAATTTTGAAGATTTTGGACAGAGATTTTTGCTGAATTTTGCAACTAGTAAAAAGCAACCTAAGTCCGAGTTCGCACTTGGAAAAATAAAGCAGTTACCCGGTGAAACGTTGGAGAGCTATCTGGATCGTTTCAAGGAAGCAGCATTGCAAGTACAGGGTCTGGAGGAGAAGGTTCATGTATACGTTATTTCTGCCGGCCTGAATGGAGCCACTAGATTTGCAAAATCGATTTATAAGGACCTGGTAAAATCATTGAGGAATTTCGAGCTCGGTCAAAGAAATACCTGGAATTGGAGCAGATGGAGATAGCAAATGCCCCATGCCGAGAAAAGGAGCGGAGTCCCAAGAGGAGGAGCCCACCGCCTAAAAATCGACAGCACCCTGGGAGCTTGAATCATAAGAACCCCGAGATAAGGTTTAGGCCGGGAAAATACGAGAACAAGTATGAAAAATACACTCCCTTGAACGTATCCCGGTCTCAGATTTGGAAGGAAGTGGCTCTGACTGACATGAAGAAAGTGGAACACCCTCGCCTGATATTTAATAAGGCAGGGTTAGATAAATCTTGTTTCTGTGAATTTCACAACGAACCTGGGCATACCACTGATCAGTGTTGGGATCTTCGTGATGCCATTGAGAAGTTCATCCGAGAAGGAAGACTGAGGTAGTATGTGATCAAGACGCAAGGCCGCAAAAATAAACGAAAGGGAGAAGAATCTCAGCCCGGGAAAGAAGGAGAAAGAACAAAGAAGACCCGGGAAGAAGAGGATGTATTCCCAGAGCTAGAGTTTGAATGTAATGTCATCTCAGGAGCCTTGGGCGGAGGTGGAGATACAGCCAACCAGAGACGGAAATATGTGAAGGAAGTTTTTTCAGTAAGGGAACAACCCAAGTTCAAAGAGAGAAGCGCTGATCCGGAACCCCCGTTATTATACTTTACAAAACAAGATATGGAAGGAGTAGTGCCGGGACATGAAGACGGACTCGTTATTACCAGAACAATTCTTAACTGTCGGGTTAGAAGAATGTTCGTGCATAATGGTAGCTCGGCCGACATCATTTTGTGGAGTGCATTCAAGAAGATGAGTCTAGATGAAGAGGATTTAAAACCATGTAAAACTATGTTGATTGGTTTTAATGGTGGGAACATGAGTATTAAGGGCGCCATAGATTTGCGCCTAACGTTGGGCACAAAAGAAGCTTTCAAGTCGGAAAGAGTCCGATTTGTGGTGGCCAATTTCCCTTCCCAATACAACGTAATTCTGGGGAGGCCAACTATTCACAAATGGGATATTTTGATGTCTACCAAGCATCAAAAGCTCAAATTTGTGGGAAGTAATGGCCGGGTGGTGACGATTAGTGGAGATAAAAAAGAATCTCGACAGTGTTATTACAATACTGTTAGAGAAAGCGGACTTGGCCCGATCAATCGTCTCGAATCCAAGATGGAATATCTGTTTCCCGTGATAATAAAGATAAGCAGATAGCTAAACTTGTAAATATGGTTGAGTTGGATATGAGAGAAGTATCAGAAGAGTGGAGGCCCGAACCGGTGAAAGATGTGGAGGACGTGCAGATAGGTCCTCAAATCGGTCAGATCATTAAAGTAGGAAGAACGATGGAAGCAAATCAGAAGGATAAACTTGTTGAGTGCCTTAGAAGGAATCAGGACGTATTCGCATGGAAGGCATCCGAGATAGTAGGAATAGACCCGGATTTTTGCTGTCATAGGTTGTCCATGTATCCGGGGTCGAAGCCTGTGCAACAGAAGAAGCCGAAGTTAGGACCAGAACGGACTCAGGCATTGCGCACGTGATATTACGTTGTCGACACGCACCAAAACAATTTAACTACGTTAATTCTATAGCACAGGATTAACCTAGGTCGACTCAGAGACAATCAATATGGTTCTAGCTTCAATTCACTAATAACAGTAAGGGGGAATTTTATCGAACAGTTTGTGTGCGTAAGTAAAACTTGCAAAAACGTAAACTAAAATTAAAGTGCAACACAAAAACTAACAGAATTCAAAAGAAGTAATGTAAAACAGAATTAAAGCATCAATCCAATTTACCTCACCAAGCAATTTGAATCATCCTTGTTCTCAGAAATTTATCATATTATGAAAGTTCATTCAATCTCATTAGAAGCAACTCAATCAACTTAACCCCTAAATTGATTGAAACCACAACCCTAACTGAAATATCATCCAATTAATTTGTGATTGATATTCGAAATTAGGAAATGAATTCATAACCTAATCCGTTTTCAATCCTAAACGCATTCATAATCATGAAAACAAAATATCAATTGAAGAAGAAGATGAACATTCAAATAGAATTCAAAATACCAAACCAGAACTCAAATTCTCCTTGTGCTTGGGTTGGATCCTTGGATTGATTGAGGATTTAGCTTTCCATGATCATCATCAGTGAAAGCCCCATGGAATTATTGCACGAAAATGGAAGAACAGAAAAACAAAAATGAAGAACAAGCAAGAACAGTTGAGAGAAAATGAGAGCAAGGGTTTTGATCCTAAAAACTTAAAAGAAGGAAATGTAAAATTGTTTTTATTAAATGAAATTGTGTAGTGAACTTATAGATATTTTGGTTATCTTTCCAAGGACTCCTAGAACGCTCCATTCGGAGTTCTGTAGCACTCTATAGGCCCTGCACAAGTCAGATACGTTAAGTGAGCAAAAATCCGAAAATACGCTAAATTAGCAATTGAGCCCACTTACTTGCCTAAGAAAAAAACTGAATTAGAATAGGAAAATAAAGGTCCAAGAGAGGTCAAATAAGCTAAGAAGGATAGAAAAATATTTAACTAAAAGCACTCCATCAGCACGCACATTGGGGAGCTGCTACATGTCGATTTTATACGAGATACAGTATACTACCTGGCTATCAAATGTAGTAATGGTCCGAAAGTCGAACGGGAAATGGAGGGTATGCACCGACTATACTGATTTGAATAAGATGTGTCCAAAGGATGCATATCCCATGCCAAATACTGACCAATTGGTTGATAATTTGTTGGGGTTCAGAATGTTGTCGTTTATGGATGCATTCTCCGGATACAATCAGATAGCGATGCACCCAGATGATCAGAAGAAGACGACATTCATTGGCGACAAGGCAAATTATTGCTATAATGTAATGCCTTTCGGATTAAAGAATGTCGGGGCCACTTATCAATGCATGATGAACAAGGTTTTTGAACCACAACTCGGCCGAAACATCTAGGTTTACATTGATGACATGATTGTTAAAACAGCCGAGGTCGATCACCATGTGGCAGATCTGGAGGAAACGTTTAACCGGTTGAGAGAATACAATATTCGTCTCAACCTATTGAAATGTACGTTTGGCGTGTCGGCCGGAAAATTTCTGGGCTTCATGTTGACCCATAGAGGAATAGAGGCAAACCCAAATAAATGCAGAGCCGTGTTAGACATGCAATTTCCGACAAGTAAAAAGGAGATACAACAGCTGACAGGGAGGATAGCTGCATTGACACGGTTTAAGCCAAAGTCGGCAGAAAAAGCTCTGCCCTTTTTCAAACTATTGAAGAAGCAGACGGCAATACAGTGGAACCCAGATTGCGAGGCAGCTTTTGCCGAGATGAAGAAGGCTCTAGCCTCTCCCCCAGTATTGTCGAGGCCAGAACCAGGTGAAGTTTTGGTATTATATTTATCAGTGGGAGATGAAGCAGTTAGTGTCGTGTTGGTTAGAGAGGTCGATACAACTCAGAAACTGGTTTATTTTGTAAGTCGGGCACTTCGTGATTCCGAGTTGTGGTATCAAAGACTAGAAAAGGTGGCATTTTCTCTTATTACAGCTGCCAAAAAACTCCGGCAATATTTCCAAAGTCACACTATTGTGATAAGGACTAATCAGCCAATCCGGCAAGTGCTCCACAAGCTGGACTTGGCCGGAAGGATGATAAGCTGGACGATTCAATTGTCAGGGTTTGACATGAAGTATGAAGCTAGACATGCCATTAAATCCCAGTCTTTGGCGGATTTTATAATGGAGCTCACTCCACACGTTGTTAGGGCAGAGGATTGGTGGAAGTTGTATGTCGACGGATCGTCCAACAAAAAGGGGAGTGGCGTTGGAATCATAATTGAAAATCCAGACGGGGTGGCAATCGAGTATTCTTTGCAACTTAATTTCCACCAATCAAGCCGAGTACGAAGCACTTATTGCCAGACTATTACAAGCACGAGAGCAAGAAGCTAGGAAAATAAAGGTGTTTACAGACTCACAGCTGGTTACAGCACAGATCGAAGGATGTTACAAGGTTAGGGGACCACTGTTGTCAAAGTATTTGTATAAAGTTAAGGAGATCATAGCCGAGTTTGACAGGGTAGAAGTCAGCCATATCCCGAGGGAAGAAAATACAAGAGCTGACATTCTGTCTAAGTTGGCCAGTACCAAGAGCCCAGGTAATAATCGGACTATGGTCCACCAGGAGATTTTGCAGCCGACTTGTGTAAAGATTGGAGGCGGCCGATAATTGACTATTTGGAAAAGGGGATACTGTCGGATGACGTGGTAGAGTCAAAGAGATTGATACGAACAGCCGCAATGTATACAATAGTAGACAACGAACTGTATCGTAGGGGACTACATACCCCAATGTTGGTTTGCCTGAGACCAAACCGAGTAGAATATGTATTATCCGAGATACATGAGGGCATAAATGGGCAACACATGGGGGCAAGAGCATTAACAAGGAAAGCATTACGTGCCAGATATTATTAGCCAACAATGGGGGCCGACTCTGTAGTGCATGTTAGGAAATGTGAGAGCTGTCAAAAACATTCCACCAGATTATTATCACCTCCTGAGGAGTTGCAGCATATCTCAGCACCATGGCCGTTCTTCAAGTGGGGTATGGATTTGTTGGGACCATTTAAGGTAGCGGAAGGGCAGTTGAAATGGTTGGTGGCGGCAGTTGATTACTTTACCAAATGGATCGAGGCCGAGCCACTAGCCTCGATCACATCAGCACGGGTGCAGAGATTCTTCGAGAGAAATATTGTTTCTAGGTTTGGGATCCCGGGAGAGGTCATTACTGACAATGGCACCCAATTCACAGATAAGTATAATAACCCAGGCTTTTTATATAAAAGAAATAAAAGAAAGAAAATTTAAATTTATAAAAATTCTGTCGCAAAAGCCTTAGTGACGGAAATAGTGACAGAATTAGCGACGGATGGAATCTGGCGCCATTAGCGCTAGAGTGGCGCCAATAGCGTGGGAGTGCAGCAGAAGACCATTTCTCCCTAGAATCCGGTGCCAGTAGCGCCAGAGTGGTGCCATCAGCGCCATATGCACTGGGAACTGGCGCCGGTAGCGCTGGAATAGCGCTGGTAGCGCCAGAATGCTCCAGGAAGCCTATTTTTCCCTGTAATGTGGCGCCGGTAGCGCCAGTGTTGTGCCATGAGCGCCATATATTCTGGAATGTGGTGCCGGTAGAGCCAGTGTGGCACCATGAGCGCCATATATTCTGGATTTTGGCGCCGGTAGTGCCAGAGTGGCGCCACCAGCGCTGGGGCACTAGCAGACCCACTATAAAAGGGTCATTTTACGAGTTTTGGCCCAAAAACCTTCCTTTCTTCTTCCTCTAGTGCCCTACCTCCATTGTTGAGCACCCAAGCTTCTTAAACCTTTGTTTGTTCGCCAAATCACCTCCCTTAAACACCAATCTTGTTGGAAAACACTAAGTGAGCTTGAATCCTTCATCAATCTCCCTTAGAAACCCCAAATCAGAGAAATCTGTAACACCCTCATATTTAATACATATTTGTGAGTTTTTCTCAGTAAATTATCAATATGCACTTCTATTTTATAAAAATGAGTTCAAGGCAAAAATGATGAAAATGCCCCTAGGTATTTTGAAAATGACCAAAATACCCTTTACCCTAAAAATAGCCAGATAATTTTGGAAATCCTGTAGGAACCTGAGGAAATGATCATATATCCATAGAGAACAAATTATCAACAAAGAAGATGACAACAAATCATGAATTAAAATTTCTAGAAATTTTTATGGAAATTTTGAAAAGAGCCCAATACAGACTAACTCGAGTATCTGAAAAACATAGGAAAATGATAAATATAATCTATAGTATTTTCTCTTAATTATAGGATAATTAGATTTTTTTAACAAATTAGGTTAGTAATTTTATCAATTGAAAATGAATTAGACCAATAAGAATTAAGAAAAGTGCTATTAAAGGAAATAAAAAGAAAATTGGTATAAACATGGCCTTAAGAATAAGCTAGAACCGTGGGATAGATGAACCAAGGGAGAAAAGCTTTTGAAAAGTCAAGGATAGCACATGAATAATTAAGAAATCATAAAAATTCTCATTTGTCCAAGTAGGCAAGTGGTAATTAAGACACCAAGATATTTTAAAAGCAAGAATCTATTAAAAGCAAAGCATTGCACGGTGAAGGAAAAATTAAGTGGAGAAGCCTCACCATTTGTAGGAGCACGTGAATTTAAAGGAGGAGACAAGAAGGTAGTAGAACATGTACACTTGGAATCAAATGATTTGCTAGCCATTAAATAGCAAACACATGTAAAGCAAGAAATGATAACTTAAGTGAGATTTTTTTTACAAAGCAAAGGAAACATTCCTATATAAAAGGTGGTTCCGTAAACTTGGCTGGAGAAAAAAAGAGAAGAAAACGTGCAACAACCTTGTCCCTTTCAAAAGCCAAATATTTTCAAAACAAGAAATAGTCGTGTACCTTTAGCTTTTCTACCAACCCTTACCTTTCACTAAAAAAGGAAAATCAAAGACCACTTACCTTAAAGCACACGTGAAGATCAAAGAAAAAGGAAACAAAGGCTAGTCAATTTTAAGGCAAAGGTAAGGGAAGCTTATGATAAATGGAGTTTAAATATGTTAAGAGTTTTAATTTGCTTTATAATTAAGCCTTACTTATTAGAAATAGTAAGAATTGTCTCAAAGAATTGAATTGGTTTAATGAACTCATTAATTGATGAAGTAGTTTAAATTTAATTTAATAGATGTTAGTAGCATGAATAAATTTAATTTAACTTAATAAGTGTTATGATAATAGACTTGAACCTTGGTATCTAATGTTTTAAATGGTATTTATATTTTACTAAAGTTTATGTGGTTGATTACTATGTATGTCTATTAAATTTTATGCTAAAGGAATGTTAGAATTTTGTGTATTATGTTAAACCATGATTAATCAATGTTTGAGTTTTAATAAATCATGGCATGTTGTGAAAATTCATGGGATGGACTGTTGTTGGAAGATTTTGTATAA
>PYAF01002542.1:75996-88380 GCA_007407185.1 Glycine tomentella
ATGATTAATCAATGTTTGAGTTTTAATAAATCATGGCATGTTGTGAAAATTCATGGGATGGACTGTTGTTGGAAGATTTTGTATAAATAAATTTATATAATGTTATTCCATGAGTCTTTAAAAATATTGGGCATTATATTAGTTTATGTTGAACATGTGGAATATAAAGTAAAGAATAAAATTAAAAGATCAAATATGATAATCATTCATGCATATTCATAAGCCTTGCGGGGGTTAAGCCGCGTTACCTCAAGAGGAGGTATGTCAGATAGCTTGACTGAGTCCATGCGTTCAGACAAATGGAGTCTGAACTGGGAGGTAGTTGTGGCGGTGAGGACCACACCACCATGATGATCACATGGATGGAGGTGACCTTCCTATTGCAACACCGACCTACCCTGACTGATTGGATAAGTTCTGGGCCACAAGAGCGAAAATGGGGCTATCTTGACTATGGTACCATTAGATAAAAATTTAAGACAGTCATGCATCATATAAAAAGATAAGCATGCATTTTACACAAATTTTATGGATGATATTGTGATTATTTATATATATATTCTCTGTATTTAAACTGTATTTATCATAGACTTACCCGAGTTGTGTCTGTGGTTGACACCTGTGATGACCCCAATTTATTTGGGCGAGCAGATGAACAGTAATAGCTGAGCATGGATGTTGGATTGAAGATATGCATGGATGATGTGATGAAGATGTTGTGATATTTACTATTTTCTGGCTTTTAATATGTATTTTGGATTGTCTGTATATTATTGGATCTGTATTATGGACTGTACTATGGACTGTTTATATTAAACTGTATGTTGTATGTTGTGGTGAACTTACACACGTAGTAAATTAAATAGCTCGTCTAGAATGATAATTTTACGTAAACGAATTAGTTAGTAGAAAAAGAAGAAGTTTCGTCAAAATAACAAATAAATAATTAAGCTTGATCATCCTAACTACTATTTTTGAAAAATTCTAAATAAATTAGTTTAAGGCTATGGTAATTGATTTTCGAAAATTAATTAAGTAAAGAAAAGAAAAAAAAATTCATACGTAAACTAAATAAGTAATAAGTTAAATACATAAATAAAAAAAGGTTGTTACAAAATCCCTTTCTCAAGGGAAGTTCATAGAACTCGAGTTCGGCGAGGAACGACGGCGATTCGCAGACACCTGAGCTTGGGGAAGTCGTCCTTGGGCCTTCCTTGTCGTCATTGAGGTAAGAAACTCGAGATTCACCGATTATTTATGAGTTGGGGTTTAAGGTGAATAGTGACCCACTTGTGATAGAGCTAGTATTAGCTCTCAAATGTTAATTTGGTGAACTTTGATTCTTGGCTCTATGTAATGCATGTATAGTAGTAGGCTGAGTTGCTTGACTATGTTGTGACATGCAAGAGCCTCGGTATATGGTTTTAATGTGCTCGAAAGGCTTTTGGAACGGTGTCTTGTGTGTGAAAAGAACCGTTCAAGCCATATGTGAATCCTTGAGTCTTTGGTCTGTATAGAGCTTTGAGCTCTTAATGTTGGCTTGCCCTGAGTCTTGTGATGACTCAAGTGCCTTGTGGACATAAGATAGACCGCTCAGGGTCTATGAGATGGCTTGTGAGTGATGAGCCTTGATGAACCTTAAGTTAGAGGACTTAGAGGTTTTGGAAAGGACTGAGGTTCCTTTCATTGCGACGGTTGAGGACCGTTGACATGTTTGTGCCTGATATGGCTATATTGATGTTTGAAATGTGATTGTGTTCCTTGTATAGGGCGTGACACCTCGAGTGTCAATGGTGTAGACCACAGAGCAAGGGAAGAACGACAGAGCTCGACTTTGCCAGGTAAGTTCTTGGTCCCTTGGGGATGTTTCCCACTGCTTGTGCTCCACCATACTCCGAGGGAGTGATGGTTGCATTCATGATACATGCATTGATGGTTGTTGCATACTCATAATAATATATATATATATATATATATATGCTTGTATCTATGCTTGTATGTGTATGATACCTGTTGATTAGATCTTCTGGCCAGTTAGATAGATATGGACCTCCCTAGGAGTAGAGCGCACCTCCTAGCTTGGTTTGCTCGTAGGTGATGATGATCCCTTAAGACCAAGAGATAGGTGTGTCCCGTCCCGGTTGATTGCCTATTCTTGGAGGTACCATATACATGCGTCCATGCGTAAGGGGTAGCTCTCGATGGGATGGCATGGGTGTGAGTTCCGGTCTCACACTGAGGTTTGGTGTTGATGAGATCCACCTTACATTAGAGCAAGATGACTTGCTTGTATTGTTATGAGGGTCGGGAGGTCAGTATGTTTGTGATGCCTGATGACTTGTGTCATGGAGAGTGAGCCAGGGTGGAGGAGATGCCTCCAAGGACCCTGAGCTTACTGAGATGTATATCTCACCCTGTGTGGGGCTTATGTTATTTCAGGTGACTCTTCTGGCTGAGAGGAGCGGTCTCAGGGCGGGAGGCCCCAGTAGAGACAGGATCTGCTAGGCCGCGTGGCACAGGCAGAGCTGGGAGGCTCAGTGATGTTTTGATGATATTGTGTACCCCTGTAGAGGGAAGATGTGTGTGTGCACACATGTATTCTTTTGTTATGTATATGCTATGTATGCCCTCGTGTGAGGAAGGATCTTTGAGTTCGAAAGCACTCGGATGCTTATTCTTTTGTATAGACACTTCGAGTGTCAGATGATGTATATGTACATAACCAGTTTATGTTTATCTGCCTATGGTTTTGTGAATCTGGTTCGACAGGGGCTTGTTTTGTTTTGTGATGAGATGTTTTATGTTCCATACATAATGTAATCAAGAAATATGATTTTCGATTATGCTTCCGCAAAGTTTTTAGTTAAAGTGATTAAGCGTTATTCTAATAAATAATATGATAATACGCCGGGTGCACACGGGGTGTTACAATAAGCATTTCCGAGAGATGATGGCCGAGATGCATATCCGGCATCATTTTGCCTCAGTGGAACATCCCCAATCTAATGGACAAGCCGAAGCTGTAAAAAAAGTCATTCTAGAAGCCCTGCGAAAGAGGATGTATGAAGCCGGTTCAAGTTGGGTGGAACAATTATACTATGTCCTGTAGGGGATCCAGACCACTACTCAAACATCAACAGGAGAAACACCTTTTCGAATGACTTACGAATACGAGGCCATAATACCAGTGGAAGTCGGACAACCATCATGGCAGCGTGTGCAAGTATTACAAAGAGGTGAAGAGCAAAATAACGAGGCATTAGCAGTTGAGTCGACGTTGATAGAAGAGGTCCGGGTTATGGCTCATGCCCGCGATCTCGTAGCTAAGCAACGCATGGCAACATCTTACAATAAGAAAGTAATCTCGAGGCAGTTCGAACAGGCCGACTTGCTCCTACGAAGAGCGAACATTGGGAACAAGAATGCCCGAGACGGAAAATTTGTAGCTAATTGGGAAGGACCGTATCGGGTAACACAAAAACTCGGCCAAGGAGCTTACGTGTTGGAGACATTTGATGGCAAGGCAGTCAAAAGAACATGGAACGCGGACAAACTGAAAAAGTATTACAGTTAAAGTCGTCAAGGACGTTTATGTTAGATTTAATATAACTTTGCGGGTTTCTCTTTTATTGGGAGTATGAACCGGGATGACATCTTTGATGCTCCTTGGTGCATATGGTTCTCTTTCATTGAGATCACAAAGGGGTTTTTTTTCTTAATTTCTTTACCTTGGTGGGTTTCTCTTTTATTCAGTATGAACCGGGATGACATCGTGACTGATCCCTGGTCCGTATAGTTCTCTTTCATCGAGATCACCAACATGAATAATGTAATACGGTTGTAGGTGTGGTTTGTCTTTGTCAGGAAATATGAACCGAGAATGATTATTATGTGTCTCGAGTCGTATAGTTCTCATTCGAGATGACCATAATTCCATTGTAATACAACAATATTCAGTTAAATAAAATGTTATATTTAGTATTATTGTGTATGTTTTTCATAGAGTACGGATCCCGGCAATACGGGATTCGTATGGTTCTCTTAAAACTTAAAATAATACTAGGAAAGTTTGTTGGGCAGATTTCGTGGCAATGATCGATGTGCTGGTCAGTTCTGATCAAATTGACATAAGGCAAGAACAATTAATACATTTCCTTCAGCAAGTTGGTCATTGTAGAAATCCAAAGTTGTCCCAAAAATAAGTTCGGATAAACAATACGAAGGTGATTCAGAACCTCGATCTCAAATGAAGAAAATGGAAAACGGACTCCTAATTGGGTAACCACGTCATGATAGAAGAAGAAGTTGGGTTCATTTCCTTCCCGAATAGTACAGATAGGCTCATCCGAGCCGGGAGCACGGATAGCAAATCTATCTCGCTTTCCTACCGGGGTAGCTGCTATAAGAGTCGGGTCAAGAATGAAAAAGGTTCTTAACACTTCATGAGTGACCCAGGGGAAGTGGGAGGCCAAAGGAGGAGGACTATCCGGCTGAGGGTGATTCACCAACAGTCTCTGAAGAATGATCCATATATACCTACGCAAATAAAGAGAAGGATCAGTAAAGCATACCTGAAGGTGAAAAACTAGGCGCAAGAGAGGTTAAGACGGAGACTTCGGCAGCAGTAGCCGACCGGGAAAGTGACCTCGGTGGTTGCGGTTTGGTTGTTCTAGGGACAAGCACGGGGTTATGCCGGCACTATCCGAGTATTGAGTCAACCATCTAATCGGACCTGAGACGCAAATAATGCGTGCTTTCAGCAACACAATCAATACAAGCTGTTGAAATCAGGGGGAGCTGCTTGAAGCACAAAGCATAGATTGATTCAAGAAGGAAGGTTTTGAACTTTCAACATGCCTTGAAGCCTTGAAGATTAATTTGTGATTGAATGTAAAAGGAAGAAAGCTTTTCTGGTGATCCAAGTGCATTGCATTCATATCATTCATTAAGGGAATTAATTTAAGTAAAAGAATTTACAAGGTTTTGATAAACTGTCTAAGGTTTTGAAATAAATCAAGAGTTTTTGGAAAAATAATGTTTTCTACTAAATTAATCGATTATATCAAGAAAAGAATCGATTATCTTGTTCTTGGTGCTTTCTGGAAAACTTTTCAAGAACAATGTAATCAATTACGTATCGGAATAATCGATTATTTTACCTTAGTACTATTATAAACAACTTTAATGAACTATTTAATTGATTACCGACATGCTATAATCGATTACATAGGCTAATCAAAATATATCACCTTCTTGTCATAATCGATTATCAAGAATAGTAATCGATTACATTATATGCTATACTTAACATGTTCTGCTGGTTTAATCGATTACCAATTGCAGTAATCAATTACGTAGTTCAAATCAATTTGTACAGGTTCTTGGTTTAATCGATTACCAATTGTAGTAATCAATTATGTAGTTCAAATCAATTTGTACAGGTTCCTGGTTTAATCGATTACATAGTGTATTTATTTTTTGTGCAACTATCTGGTGTAATCGATTACAAGTCGGAATAATCGATTATTTTATTCTGCTGGTTATAAATAGAACTCTTGCTCAGCTGTTTTAAGAACTTAATTAATTCGTATTCTGAGAATTCTAAAGCTTTCTAAACATTCTTTTAGTGATTTTCTAAGTTCATAGAGTTCTTGCTTTCACAAAATCACTTATGGGTTGTTAAGTGATTCCTAAAGCAAGAAGTTTCTTTTCAAAGCTTAAGGGAAAGTGATGTTCTGAGTTTGTTTTCATTATTCAACCTGGTGTAATCATTCATATGCATATCATTCATTGGATCATCAGGTGATTTCTTTCCTTAAACTTTGAGGTTGTAATTCTTTTGAGAATTTTGTATTTGATTGACTTTTGTAATTGGGTTTCTTGCTTGTAATCTAGAGATAGAGTTTCTCTAGGGGATTTACTGAGTAGTGTTCTCAGTAGGTTGTCTCTAAGAATCTAATAGTATTTTAGATTTCTGAACTTTATCTAGGGTTGATAAAGAGAGACTTTGTAATAACTTGTAAGAACTGAAAATTGCAATAGTGGAACTCCATTCTAGTGTTGAGTGGAAGAAAACTGGATGTAGCTTCATAGTGTTTGAAGTGAACCAGTATAAATCTTTGTGTGTTGTTTATTTTCTTTATATTGGTTATATTCTGTTATTCTTGATTGTGTGTTTTTGTTATATACAAAGTTCTTGAGCTATTGCATACTTTGGTTGAGCATTAGATTGAATAATAGTTCTTGGTTTCAAAAGTGATAAAGATCCAAAGGGAAAAACTCTGATTTTGTTCAAGAAAATTTTTATTTACCAAGCCTAACCAATTCACCTCCCGTCTTGGTTAAGTGTGAAGTGTTTCCATATTTTACAATTGGCCTCAAGAGCTAGGTCTTGAAAGTTACTCAAGATCACTTTCTTTCAAAATGGATACTTCACAAATAACCTTCAAGGAAGGTGCCTCCTTAAACAGACCTCCTTTATTTGAAGCGGAGCATTTCAGTTTTTGGAAAAATAGAATGAAGATCTTTATTCAATCCAATGATTCGGGTGCATGGAATGCAATTGAAAAAGGTCCTAGGGTACCAATCAAACTTGTTGATAATAACATGATTCCCAAAGATTGGGATGAGATGAATGATGAAGAAAAGAGGATTGTTCAGTATGATTTTAAAGCTAAGAATATAATAACCTCTGCTCTTTCTTCTAATGAATTTTTTAGAACAGTTAGATGTACTAGTGCCAAAGAAATGTGGGAGATGCTAGAGATCACCCATGAAAGGACTGAAGAGGTGAGGAGATCAAGAAAGCACTCATTGATACATGAATATGAGATGTTAAAGATGAATCAAAATGAAAGTATCTCTCAACTCCAAACAAGATTCACACACATAGTGAATCATCTCTTGGGACTTGGGAAGACCTTTGATGTTAAGGAATTGAACATCAAAATCTTGAAGTGCCTCACTAGAGCATGGCAACCAAAAGTGACAGCCATCAAAGAATCTATGGATCTCTCACAAATGACCATGGCTGCCCTATTTGGTAAGTTCCTTGAGTATGAATTAGAATTATAAACTCAACTAATCTTTGGTGAAGATGCAGAAAGAAAAGGCAAAGGAATTGCGCTAAAAGCTGCAACACCTACGGTGGAAAAAGAAGAAAACTCAAGTGATGAAGAAGATGAAGAAAGCATGAACTTGATTGTGAAAAAGTTCAGCAAGTTTCTAAAGAAGAATAAGGGCAGAAGATTCACAAGAAACAACAAGAACAATACCAACAACAACACTAGTAATACCAAGAAGATTGACAACAACTTCACATGCTTTGAATATGGCAAACCTGGCCACATAAAATCAGAATGTTCAATCTACTTGAAGAAACAACAAAATGACAACAAAGGCAAGAGAGAAGCAAAGCCAAGAAGAGCTTACATTGCTTGGGAGGATAATGATTCTACAACCTCTGAATCCTCCACTGAATTAGAAGAAGCTAACATGTGCCTTACTTCAATTGTCAATGAAGAGAATGATGATCTCTTGGATGAAGAAGATGAGGTAACCTCTGAACTTGATCAAGCTATTTTTGCTTTTCAAGAGATGCATAAAGAGGCTAAAAAGCTTGCTAAATCCAACAATAAGCTTAAGGAAAACATTGAGGATCATCTTGCAAAAATTATGGAATTACAAACTGAAGTTTGTAACTTGAAGGAAGAAAATGAGAAACTTACTTCAAGTTACAAATCAAGTGGTTGCGTTTGTGCCTCTTCCTCTACAACTAGTGACAAATATGAAATGCTGCAAAAAGTTTTTGATGAGTATAGATTGAATCAAGAAGAAAAATATATTTAGATTGTTTCAAAGAACAATGAGCTGATTGATATCTTGGAAAAACTCAACAAAGGAAAAAGTGATTTCAATGATATGTTGAGTGCTCAAAAACAGTATGTTGATTCAAGTGAAGCTAGGCATCAATGAACAAAGATCAAAGGCTTAAGTGTTTTGTGCTTTCAACATGCTCAAGGACAAAGTACCAAGAAAAGCTTGAAGATCAATTTGATTAACGTAAAAGGAAGTTTACGATCTGATAATCCAATTGAGCATATCATGCATGAATCATTCATCTAGGATTGTTAGATTAAAAGGATTAAATAAAGGCAGTTTATAAGTAAGGTTTTCAACTAGCAAAGTTTTTGGAAAAATGAATCCTTACTGCATTAATCAATTACAAGCTAATGACATCGATTATTTTGTTCTTCGTGCCTTTAGAAAACAAATCATGATCATTGTAATCGATTACATATCGGATTAATCGATTACTTAGGCTTTTTATGAGAGATAGAACTCTCTGACTTAATCGATTATAGAAATTGGTAATCGATTACATGTATGCTTAGGAAAACAAAGCCCACTGACTTAATCGATTACACATCGTGATAATCGATTACAAAGTGCATTTAGAAAATCATGCCTGACTGGTTTAATCGATTACTTCACGGAATAATCGATTATATTGTTCATAGCTCAAACCCAGAACTTATTAGGAGCATTTTAATCGATTACAGTCTTGGTTTAATCGATTACATATGCGAAATAATCGATTACTGGAGCGGGTTTAATAGATTATTTTCAGTTAGAAAACTGTTATAAATAGAACCCACTATTCTGAGGGTTGTAACTTTTGAGATTTCGAATTCTGGGCAATCACAAATCGTCTTGAGCTTTCATTAGTGAATTTTCTGAGTTACTAAACATTCTTAGGCTTCACAAATTCATATGATTGTTTGATTCAAGAGAGTGAAGCATCATTGTTCATCAAAGCATAAGGAAAGGAATGCATTGAGCTAGTAATCTGTCAATCAACCTGTTGAATCATTCATGTGCATGAATTCTTGGATTATGAGGTGATATCTTTCTTTATTCTTTGAAGGTGTAAAACTGTTGTTTGAATTTCTGTAAAGATTAGTCTATTGTAAATGGGTTCCTTGCAAGGTTAGAGATAGTGTTTCTCTAAGGACAGCTGAGTAGTGTTCTCAGTGTGGGTTTTGGTCTCTAAGGGTCTAATAGTGTTTTTAGACTTCTGAACTTTATCTAGGGTTGATAAAGAGAGGCTTGTAATTGCTTGTAAGAATATTTTTTGCAATAGTGGAACTCTACTCTAGTGTTGAGTGGAAGAATTGGATGTAGCTTCATAGTGTTTGAAGTGAACCAGTATAAAATTTGTGGCTAATCTTTCTTCTTATCCATCATCTCTTAATTGCTTTGTTTGTGAATCAATCTCATTGCACAGAAAGTTATACTTTGTTTTCTATTCTTCTTGGAAAAGGAATTTGATTGAATATTGATTCTTGGTTTTGAAACAATTTTTAAAGTGATAAAGATCCTGTGAAAAACTCTGATTTAAAATTTTAATTTACCAAGGTTCAGCCAATTCACCGCCCCCCCCCCTTTTGGTTGTGTTGAAGTATTCTAATTATTTTCACAGTATGGTGACACTTCTGGATTGGGGTACAAAAAGAGTTTTAAAATGTTCAAAAGACATCATTTGTGCCTCCAAAACAGAAGAAGAAAAAGAAATCAAGATTCAATCAAAATAGGTTCTTTAGAAACTCATATAAAGCTGTAGTTTGTCACTATTGTATGGAGAAAGGACATACATCTTACCAATGTTTTGCAAGAAGATTTTATGTCCCAAATGGTGAGTGTATTTGGGTAGAAAAGAAAAAGCAAGCAACTAACCCCTTTGGACCCAAACTCAAATGGGTACCTTCTCCTATGAAGTGATTTGTTCTTTTTGTAGGTATGTCTTAGAGCAAACTCCTCTTTATGGTATCTTGATAGTGGCTGCTCAAGACACATGACCGGTGACAAGTCCTTGCTCAAAAATCTTAGTTTTAAAGATTATGGAGACAACAACAAAGGGAAAATTACTGGTGAAGGAAGCATTGGTGACAACTTAAGCATAAAAATCAGCAATGTACTCTATGTTGAAGGCTTGAAGCATAATCTACTAAGTATAAGCCAATTATGTGATAAAGGCTATAAAATTTCCTTCAATCAAGATTGTTGCATAATATGTGATGGTAAGAATGGAGAAGTTATCCACATTGGCAAAAGGAAAGAAAATTGGCAAAACTTGTTCAAAATGAGAAAGGATGTAAAATTATCTCAATTAGAAGTGATCATGGTGGAGAATTCCAAAATGAACATTTTGAAAAATTCTGTGAGGAAAAGAATTGTGATGAAGATGCAGGTCAATTGGAGCAAAATGTTCAGCTTGAGAAATTATCTATCATGAGAAAAGTGAACCTAGTGCTGAAGAAAGTCCATCAACTTCCAACCAAAGGCCTAAAGAATGGAGAACTACAAGAGACCTCTCACTAGACAATATCATTGGTGAAGTCTCCAAGGGAGTCTCTACTAGATCTTCTCTTAGAAATTTATGTTGTGACATGGCTTTTGTATCTCAAATTGAACCTAAAGATATTAATCATGCCTTGCAAGATGAACATTGGGTGCATGCCATGTATGATGAACTGAATCAATTCAAAAGAAATGAAGTTTGGGAACTTGTTCCTAGACTTTCATCAATCAAGCCTATTGGTACCAAGTGGGTTTTTAGGAACAAACTTGATGAAAGTGGAATCATAGTAAGAAAAAAGGCTAGATTGGTTGCTAAAGGTTACAACCAAGAGGAAGGCATTGACTATGAGGAAACTTATGCTCCAGTTGCAAGATTGGAAGCAATTAGGCTATTACTTGCATATGCATGCTTAATGGATTTCAAACTTTATCAAATGGATGTCAAAAGTGCATTTTTAAATGGTTACATAGAGGAGAACATATGTGTTGAACAACCTCCAGGTTTTTCTGATTTTAAACATCTTAATCATGTCTTTAAACTTAAAAAGGCCCTCTATGGTCTGAAACAAGCTCTAAGATCATGGTATGAAAGATTGAGTAAGTTCCTACTTGATCAATCTTTTGTGAGGGGCAATGTTGATAAAACCTTGTTCATCAAAAGGCATAAGGATGATATCTTATTGGTTCAAATATATGTTGATGACATTATTTTTGGTTCAACTAATCAAAAGCTTTGTAAAGAATTTTCTGCAGCTATGCAAAATGAGTTTGAGATGTCTATGATGGGAGAGTTAACATTCTTTCTAGGACTTCAAATTAAACAAATGAAGAATGGAAATTTCCAAAATCAATCAAAGTATTGCCTTGAAGTCATCAAGAAGTTTGAGATGGAGAAAAGCAAAGATGCTGCAACTCCTATGGCAACCTCAACATACCTTGATTCAAATGAAAAAGGATAGAAGGTTGATGAATCCAAATTTAGAGGAATGATTGGTTCCTTACTTTATTTGACAACTAGTAGACTAGATATCATGCTAAGTGTTTGCTTGTGTGCAAGATACCAAGCAAATCCAAACGAGTCACACCTTACATTAGTCAAAAGGATCATCAAATACCTCAAGCTAACACCCAAAGTTGGGTTATGGTATCCTAAAGGTGCACCAATAAACATTATTGGATATTCTGATTCTAATTTTGCAGGATGTAAATGATATGTGCCTAGCATATGATGCTTTCCAAGCTCAATTAGATTGTTAAATGCATCATTTTATATGATAAATAGCTTCCAATTGGTATGAATGTGACTCATATGCTTCAATAAGGTATTTTGGTCAAGATTGAATGATTACCAGGTGAATTAGCTAAGGAATTATGCAGAGCAGAAGGTCTGGCACCATCAGCGTCAAGTCCGTGCGACCAGCGCCGCAAGCTCTGGAACCTGGCACCATCAGCACCAGACTCCCGCCAGGAGCGCCACAGGTCGACAGAGTCTGCATAATGAGGGCCAAACAGAGATTTCACTGGCTAATCTATAAATAATGAAGCCTCAACACTGAAGAAGGGCTTTTGGACGAAAATCACTACCAAAGGAGGAGAAAGAAGGCTTGGGAGCTGAGCTAGGGTTTGGGTGTGAGGGGAAGAGGGTTCTTCCCTCTTCCCTTCCTCTTCTTCCTTGTATATATCAGCATCGTGCTTCTTTTTGTTGTACCAAGGCCATTCCATGACTAGGTTTGCCTAGTTTCCTTTTGTAGTTAGGGCAAATACTCTATGTAAATCTAATTTGGAATGGATTGAATGTTATTATTCCTTTATGCTATGTTATTTCGTTACACTTTGCTTGAATCTCTTCATCTCTTTCTTAGACCTGATCAATCTAGGTAAGAGCTTAGAGCTAGGGTTCACAATAGGGATATTGGGGCTCTAGTCTTGGAACCAAGTGTGGTGACTTGTTCTACATTACCTAGGGATAGGGATGTAGGCTTGCAATCCTTTCTAGTGCATCACTTAATGCTTAACCTAATAAAT
>PYAF01002542.1:111193-122164 GCA_007407185.1 Glycine tomentella
ATACTCATATTCCTTAACCCTTAAACTTCGATTCATGCTTAATCTAAGCTTAAACATACGCTTATGAATTTAAGCTATTACATCTGGCGCCATCAGCGCCAATCCTGGCGCCACCGGCGCCGCACCCTTAGCAGGGTTTCCTGACCTGAATCCCCGCGCTATCGCGCGGGGTTAAGCGCCGAAATTAAAAGTCCTTACAGTTTTTCCTTAGAGTTTTTAAAATTTCCTTTCAAAAATGTTACAGCGGAAGACTTTCAAGAAGGATCGTATCTTTAAAAACAATTAAGAAAACAATTTCTTTACCTTCACCAATCAAATCTCTCTTGTGCTGTGACCAATCTTGTGATATGAACCAAACTAATACTTCAAGAATATTATGAACATAAACAGAAATATGCAAACACATAAGATTTATACTAGTTCACCTCTCAACCCCGGAGGCTACATCCAGTTTTCTTCTAACCAAACCTTGGTCAAGTTCGACTATAACAAATATAAGTTCTTTACAAGCTTACAATGATCTCTTTTATCCTCCCTAGGTTGAAATTCAAAATCTACACCTATAGACTTTTCAAAAGATCAAGAACCAGAGATCCCCTCTCTTTTCTACCCTCTAGAAACCCTTCTAGAAAAAGCTTTAAAGATTACAATTTGTTATAAGAACATTCAACACAAATATTCAAGAAAGATATCACCTCATAATCCTCAGTAAATTCAATGAAATGAATGATCTAACCAAACTGAGAATGTATGCAAATACTCTTTCTTGATGACTTCTTTAACCAGAAAGCTTGAACAACTCTTCACATCATGTGAATAATGACTAACAAATCATGTAAAACTCCATGACTCTTAGCATCTTTGATTTTCTCTTCTCTCTTTTTCTTTTGTGATTTAAAAACCCTAGAAAGTAATTTTTTCAAGGCTTGTACGAATATTTCACAAAATACTTGATATTCAAACTCAGTGCAAGTTGTTCTATTTATAAAAAAAAAGCAGACTTAACTAATTGTAATCGATTATTTCGTCAAGGTAATCGATTATTTTAACTGATGTAATCGATAATTTTAACCAAATAATCGATTAAAGTGTTCATCAGGAATTTGAAAAAATGTCAAGAACAAAATAATCGATTAAGTCATCTTGTAATCGATTATTCCAGATGACCTGAGTTTTCTAATACACATGTGTAATTGATTAAATTCCCAAATAATCGATTATCACAAACAATGTTAAAAACACATCAATGCATATTTAATCGATTACGAATATCTGGTAATAGATTAAACCAGATGAAAATGCATTTGTAAAATATGCAGGGACTCAGATAATTGATTATTCCGTGAAGTAATCGATTATCACAGAGCACGCCTATTTCAGTGTTAAGCACATTTAATCGATTACGAATCAATGGTAATCGATTAAAATGTTCATAAGGCAATATGCAGATCCATTCACATGCATTTAATCGATTATATCATATATGTAATCGATTAAAACAATGAAATACAATTTTTATAAAAATCTAATTGCCTTTATGACTTTACATCTAAATACTTATTACCATATGATTAAACATGATTAAATGTATGTATGAATGCATGAATTAATCAAGTGAGGATTATAAAGCTTTAACCACTTGAACCAAGCTTGAGCAAGAAATTACAAATGTCATCAATTGAGTGGGCATGTAAAACATCAAAACTTGCATTCTTCATTCTTCTTGATTCCATATCTTCATCTTCCTCATAGCTAACAATTTGTTTTTCTGTCATTGAATGGCATCAAACAAATTGGGTCAAGCTACAATTTGGACTACATCAAGATATCCTTGTTGATCCCATGAATCTTGACATGCGAGGTAATAATTACAGTGACTGGATGAAATATCATGCGGGGTGGATTAATTTATGGAAAAACAAATGCAATGATATTTTAATTGGACAATCGGTTGAAGGGCCATTGACACATACACCAGAGTATATGGAATGGTATAGGCAAAACACTATTTTATTCTTGTCGGTTGCACAACAACTAAACGATCCACGCACAACAATTACCCATAATTTTGCAAGGAATATCGTTGAAGAATCAAATTCCCAGATCCACGTCCTCAGTCAATGTTTTGTACTCCATCACCTGTTCATCAAACTTTTGGCCAGACTCGCGAGTCAGTCAATGCAACTAACCATGAATGGATGACCAATTTATTTGGTGTCGATTTAAAAATACACCAAATTTTGCGGCATCATATTTAGCTTCTTTGCAACAGTTCGATGCAACATATTCGTTTGGAGAGCAAGGACAAAGTTCTTCAGTTGTAGCAATCCACAATGAAAACCCTGAGACAGAACAACAACATCATCATGATGGGGAACCAATGATACATAAGAAAAGAAATCCGTGACGTAATCGACATCCTCCACCCTGTGAGACTGGTCATCATCTTGGACATTAAAGTATAAATTGTTGTGATAATGAGATCAACTTTGTTTAACTACCCTTCTAATGTAGATTTCAAAATTATGTTAAAGTGGTCATGCCATGTTATGCAATGTTTTAGTGGCCATGTTATACAATTTATAAAATTTATCTTCAATAGATTAAAAATATGTCTGACAATTTTATTTCATAGTTTTTACGTCAAAGAATCCAAAACAAAATATATCATGTAACAGTTTCATCAACAAGGACCTCAAATTAATAGCAAAAAATAAAAAAAAAAACGTTTTCGACCCTTAAAACAATGTTTAAGTGATCATATTAGGAAATTTATAAAATTTATCTCCAATAGATTAAAAATATGTTTGAAAATTTTGTTTCATAGTTTTAACGTCAAAGAATCCAAAAAAATATCGTGTAAGAATTTCATCAACAAGGACCTCAAACTAATAGCAAATTTTTTTAAAAAAAAAATGTTTTCGACCCTTAAAAACAACGTTTAAGTGGAGATGTTATGCAATTTATAAAATATACCTCCAATAGATTAAAAATATCGTGTAACATTTACAAAATTGACATTAAATTGACAATTGACAATTGACAATTTAAATTTAAAGTATGAGATCAATAATGGACTAGTACACTAGGTAGAAGGGTAAAATCACAGTCGAAAATGACAACATTATACACTATATCGATAAAAGCAAAATTGAAATAATGACATGTCTCAATCAACATTGGATACCAGACAAACCTCTATCAAAAAGACAATTCTAACCTTATGACAATCTGATAACATCAACGTGGCAAATATTCAAACAACTACAAATAAACCAAACACCCTCAATACAATCACACACTTTCACACAATATACCTTCACAAACAAAATTCAATTTCCATATTATGACATTCTTAGGAGAAACAAGCACTCAAACCATTGCTAACTCGAAATTAATATTCATTTTTTCAAATGGATCAATCATCCACAATAAACTGGTGTTTATTTTCAATGTTCTACTCCAATATCAATGCGAGTTTCTACTGAGTGTTCTTTTCATACACTAAAGAGTAGAATGCACAACACACTTCGACTAACCAATGACCAATTTGTGCACGAAATCTACTATCAACAACCATCCATAGATGTAGGTCAGCAATCTGTTTTTCATTCTCTGCAATTGAAAAATGATGATGATGTTTGCACAATGTTAATGTGCAATGAGAAACACTCGTGTTGGTCTTATAGAATTATTATGTATCATCAATAGAACACCTGATGATATACTCAACCTACTTCGATTCACATCACTCTTATTCATGATGCAATGTTGTATTACAACGACAAGTGGAAGATACCATGACAAGACAATTTTTTGGGTTACTCCTTTACTGGAACAAACCCAATAAGATTTGAAATTCCTTCTAGATGCAACATCGAAACACTCAAGGATGTCATCAAGCAAGTTACGCCACTAGGGGTTCCCCCTTATGGAATTCACGAATCATAGGTGGTCAAAAAATTGTTCTTTCGACACCAAGACCATGCAAAATATTCCGAAAAATTAATTGAATATGAAATAATACAATTGAAAAACGATGAAAATGTATTAAAGGTGGTAGTAGAATCCAATTACTAGAAGCGTTTTTGTCCAATAGAAATTTTAGTTATTTTTAACAAACCACTAATCCAACTATTGGAAGAAGACATGTCCACTGCACAACATCTTTCAAACTATGATTATTTTTGTCATTTTCATGTTTCAATTGTTATTGTTAATACGTGTCATTATTTTCATTTTTTTATGTTCCGTTTGTTATGTTTGTTTCTCTAATTGCTATTGTTTGTACGTTCCATTATTTTATTATGTTTCGATTATTATGTTTGTCTATCTAATTGTTAGTATTTGTCGTTGTTTTAATGATTTAATTTCATCATATAATATAACTGAGATATGATAATTATATATTCACTGTGTATTTAATCAATTTATTTTTTAATCACTTTGTCTTTTTTATTTATTTTAACATTATTATTTATTTATTTTAAGACTATTAAAAATTATTAAAATTTCAAATTGAATGAGATATCAAAAAAAATGTAGAATTTGCTGACAACAAGGACATAACAGAAAAAAATTGTCCTAGCATACCTTTATCTTCAAGTTTTTCTTAGACAAATATTATTTTTTATGTAAATCAGTAAAATTTTCATTATTCAAACAAATTACTTTTTTAAAAAAATTAAAAAATATATTTTAAAAAATTTAAAATAATACTTTTTTTAAAAAAATAACGTTCGTAAGTCGGGTCATCAAATCTCGACTTCCATTACATAAATTTTTTTTTCTAAAAAAATTATAATAATACTAAAAATAATTAAAAACCCAAGACGAGAAATCGGGTAATCAAATCCCAACTTCTAACCAGAAAAGAAAACGCATGTAGATTGGAAAATAAATATAAAATTGGTGCATTGAAAAAAAAAAGCCATCAAACTGGTACATATAGGAAAAATTCCTTGATTTTAAGAATTTCAATTAATATATCAAATTAAATATTAACTTGAATTATTTTGCAAATGATTGATTGTGTTATTAATAATTACTTAAATCAAATTAAAATATATTTATAATATTATTAATAATTACACAATCATTTTCTTGAAAGAGTCATTTCATTTTTTTTCAAAAAAATAAATATGAAATTTTTACGTAGTATCATCACATAGAAAAACATTATTTTATATTTATATATATATATATATATATATTTAATATATAAAATAGGTTTTATACTATTCTTTTTAGTATCTTATATAGGTACGAAGAATCTATTAAATTTGTCTAGACTAATACATGACCAGGACATGATTGACGTCTTTGGTGACATTTATGATAACGTTTCTTTTTATTTTTCTTTTATCAAGGAATATATTATTTTGCTTAGATACTTAAATATCTTGTACTTCTAAAAAAAATAATTCAATTGATGAGATGTGATATAATACTTATGACATCAATGAGATTCAAATAATTTTTCATAGAATATATTGATTTAACCCAACAAGTGAGATTTAGAATTTTTTAAGGCTTCAAAATAACCGTGTGAGGTGGAAAGCTCATGCCCAGTTATGATTTTTCTATTGATTCATACTACACGATTATTTCCATTCCTAATACTTGAATTCAAGAGACCTTATTTTTTCGATAGCAATTTAGGAGAATTCGATATATTTTATCAAATAATTTTATTGCTAAAAAAAATATTGAATATTTTTGTCTTTTTAACATATATAGTAAATTATTTTATTTTTGTCAAATGCTTTTTAAAAGCATTTATTATCATGTATTTTAAAATTATTCTTTTTGATTTAAGACTTAAATATAATTTTAGTCCTATCATTTTTTTTTTGAAATTTTAGTTCCTCTAAGTTGGTGCATTTCCAATTTTGATTCATTTTTAATCTTATAAATATTTTATTCATTTTTAATCTTGTAAGTTTATGTTTTTTTAATTTTGATCCCTATGAGCGCAAATTTATGAGAACTATAAATAAAGAATTTTATAGAGACCAAAATTAAAAACATAAATTTAGATGGACTAAAAATAAATAAAATATCTTACAAGAATCAAAATTAAAAATGTACAAACTTATAAAGATTTAAATTAGAAAAATAAACTTAGACGAAAAATTAAAAAAATGCTAATTTACAGGATTAAAAACATATTTAATCTTTTACTTAATAAATTAAAGTTACTCATTAGGACATAGTTGATGACGAAAGATTGATTATGTATTGGAGGTGATTCCAGCATTTGTGGCAAAGCAGGGAGAAGCATGTCCTTCCAATACATTATTAGTGATTATATTGGTCATACTATGTTGCGTTAGCTAAATTTGAGGAATATATAACAACCTTTGCTTCAACCATTTTGAACAAGCCACAGAAACGATCTCCAAGTCCTTGGAGAGTTTAAAGTTGAACGTTGAATGAGTCTGCAACATTGTGAGCTTTTTAATAATGCACAGAAGAAAGCTTTAGCTTTAGTGAGACATTATGGGCACTGATTTTGTAGTATCCTATAAATTTTAATCAATAGAAAACGTGCTATTAGTATTTCTCTTATTCAACATCTGAACTAGGCATTTATCTCCAAGGATAACGTAGGTTACCTAGTAACTTTGACACTTGACTCAACTCTAAGTGTTCATGCATTCTTGGTGAAGAGATTACATTGCAATCACTCATGATTAAAATAAATACTGCATTTGCTTGACACCGCACAAAGAAACGAATAAACAAAAAACAAACAACATATTACAAAAACATGGTTATTCAAAGCATACGTAAGATATGATTAGCTAGTGGTGTAGATCGCATGTATTCTCGGACACTCAACTGTTTTGTTGCTTTCAGCACGAAAATTAAGCTCAATCAGAAAATGATGATGATGATTCTTTGGGTTTGGAAGCTTTTTTCTCTATTTTCTTTCCCTTCTTCCCATGCCTTTCTTCCTCGTGGTAGTGACTTCGATGATGATGCTCATGCTCAGTGGAGAAATCTGAGATATCCATGTGCACACCAGGATCATTGGCCTGATAACTTCCACCAAGCATGACGGAGTTGTTGATGGCTTGGATGTTGCTGTTAACAAAGGTACTCAAAGCCTCAGGCTCATCACCATGAGAAGGGTTGCTTGATTTTCCATCCAATTCACTTTTCATAGTGGCACCATTGTTGTTCCCTACAAGGGTGACCATGGTAAAACCGTGTTCACCGTCATTCTCCATTTGGTGGGTTGAACCTGGCTTGTGAAAATCTGTGACCCTGTGAGTGATGGCAGAGACCATGCCCCTAATCTCTTTATTCAATTGCTTGTGTTTCACTCCTTCAGCAGATGGAGAGTGACTTCGCTGCACCGGTGAAGGCATTTTCTTTAACGTAAATGAATGAATTAAGATTTTCACTCAAGTGTTGAAGGGTCTGATTTGTGATCAATATGGATGTGGGTGTGTTTATATGAGGGACCTGAGGGACTCTAAATTCTTGTGGGGAATAAAGTGAATGGAATGACTTGAATAACAATAAAAGGATATTTATTCTAATCAGCAGAAAAGAAAAAAAAAGTTGATGGATTGCTTGACATTGGGTTAACCTATTATGCTTACCCTTCGTGTTTTTATTGCCTTCAATGATCATTGTGAAGGGAAGGAATACTATTTTCAAGTAGATTTGAAAGCCAAGTTGTACAAATCATTAGCATCCAAGTTGATTTTTGCTTTCAATATTTTCCTTGGGAATTTTGGAAGTAAATATATATTACACTATCGACTCAAACAAAATAAAGTAAAAAAAAAAAATGTTTTCTTAAATCAGAATCAATGAAAGAAAGGTCATAATCCCCTCACCCCACAAAAAGAAAAGTACATATACTAATAAATAAAGGAATAAAGTTCAGGATATTTGACTCTAAGTTTTCCCTTCTTGTACACCACATGATTTAACACACTAAAGAACGTTGAATGTGCATTGCTTTAGTATCCACATAAGGATAAGGGTTAACTTATTTGGATGTTGTTTACAAAAGCTTCTGCAACGGGGATTTAACTTGCTTTAATCAGCCTAACGAAGACTTCTAAACTTTTTTTTCTCCTCTCATACAAACAAGGCTGAAAATTAGCATGCATGTATTGCAAAAAAAAAAAAAAAAAGGAGCAGTTACATTGTACAAGGTAGAGTCACATGGAAAACACTTGGGGACTTAGGACACCCACATTAATGGCAGCCTAAAGAAATCAGGCAAAAAAGAAGCACAACCTCATTTCTGGGGGAAGACAAGGCTGTTAAAGTAAATTTTGCACAGTTAGTAAGGCTTGTTGTAAAGGCCGAGCAAGGGTTTCTCCCTCTCCTGTACCCTTTTCCTTGCAGCCTCTCTTGCCTTGAGAGCTGCTTTTTCTTCATCAGAGATAACCTTGGATTTTTCACCAGGTCTCTTTCTCTTTCCAACTGCAAGAGATGAAGGAGCAGCTTTCACATTTCTTTTGGGATTCAAAGTTGTAAAAACTGGCCCTGATGAAGTTCCATTAAACTTATTTGCTTGGTTTCCATCTGATTTGGACTGTGATGTTGACAAGGATTTCTTCGCAGTTGATCCATTGTGCCTGGCATTAGACGTAAAGAGAGGGGAGGCATATGCTTCTTCCTGTGTCACCCACTTGCCTGTTGAAGTTGAATTTTTTTGAAGTAAATATGCCCTCAATTATAAAGATGATATTATACATGTAAGAGTAAGACAAAATCTCTAGCATCGTACCCATGTCATCAGAATAGTAAAATCCTGACTTTTGGTCATAGTAAAATCCATTTGTTTTATGGTAGTAATAGCCTGAACTGCTGTCAAACTCCCATTCTACAAAATCATGCAGCAATAATCAGTTTTGAGATGCAAAATTGTTAGGAACTTCTTTCTAAAGTAGGAAAAATAGAACCCACAAGGGAAAAATCGCACACGACAGGGAAAAACTGGAATAGCTTTCTTATTGCTGAAAGAGAGAGAACAAACCAAGAGCCAAGATATATGAGTATACCTCCAAACAAGCTTTCTCCTTTTACACTGGCAATAGCCCAGTAACTGTATATTTCAAATCCTGCCCTCTTACTAAAGAGAGTCATTTATAGGAGTTACAATTCTCCAAATAACAGAACTAACTAACTCTCCTATCACTCTAAGTGTTTGTTACCACTTTTTGACCCTTTCCTTTTCCTATAATAAACCTGCAAACCCAAACCCTTTCCTGTTACAGATTCTTGCTTAGACTCGGTCCTAACAAAAATCAATACAGCAACAATACAATACACTGACACTGACACATCTATTGTGAGTATATTGAGTTGGGTTCGTATCATGAAGCTACACATATTTTTTTTGGCATCATGTTCCTCTGCAGTTTAAAAAGAGAATGCAGAGATCTGATGGAACAATCTAGAACTCTTGTGTTATTGAATGAATTCCAGTTACAACTCTAGGAGTGAGCCTAGCCTCCCTAACCGAATTTACCAAATGAATTTCCCTCCCCCCTCTCCTTCTAACAGAAAACTATATAAAGCTCTATTACAGCCAATTACCGGTAAGCTTTACAGGTAACCCTTCTATTCTCTAATCTGTAACTGGCATTAGCCAGTCACAGGTTTCACTAATGTGGCTCAGGCTTCTTCCTAAACCTGCCATGAGTCCTGGCCATATATCTTTCCTTTATTTGAGGTCTAACAATACTCCCCCCAGAAGAGCCACCTTGTCCTCAAGGTGAAAGTCAGGAAACTGCTGCTTAATCATTGACTCCTCTTGCCAGGTTGCTTCAAAATCTGGCAGATCCTTCCATTGTATCAGCACTTCTACCATTCCTGCTGAATTTCTCACAGCTTTGACAGCCATAGGTTCCACTTTTAATTCCAGTTCATCAGTTAAAATTGCAGGTAAAGGTTGAGACTTTGCAGTAGCAGAAATAGCTTTTTTCAACAAAGAAACATGAAATACCGGGTGAACCTTACTCTCAGGTAGCAGCTTTAGCTTGTAGGCCACTTTACCAATGACCTTTTCAATCTGATATGGCCCATAAAATCTAGGACTTAACTTTTCATTGACCTTCCTAGCTAAAGATTTCAGCCTATATGGCTGTATCTTGAGGTAGACCCAGTCACCTTGCAATTCCACATCCCTCTTGTGCTTGTCTGCTTGACTTCTCATCTGGTCTTGGGCCTTTAGCAAATTCCTTCTTAGCTGGTCTAATAACTCATCCCTTTCTCTAGTCAATTTATTCACCTCCTCCACCACTAAAGGAATAGTTGTGCCCTTCAATAATTGAGGTGGATCTCGACCATATAAAGCTCTAAAAGGAGTCAGCTTGGCTGAGCTGTTGTAATTGGAGTTAAACCAGAACTCGGCCCAACTTAAACATGCTGGCCATTGTTTAGGTTTCTCTCCTGTAATACATCTTAAGTAAGTTTCTACTCCTCTATTAACAACCTCCGTTTGGCCATCCGTTTGAGGATGATAGGCTGAACTGAATTTCAACTTGGTACATGCAGTTCTAAACAGCTCTTTCCAAAATTGACTCAAGAAAATTGTATCCCTGTCCGACACTATAGTAGTAGGAAACCTGTTGGAATATAAGCAATGAACAATCTTTTTCATTCATCAGATTGAAACCCAAAGGGTTCATTATATACAACTAATTCTAATATTCTAGAATATTCCACAACTTATTCTAATACTCTAGAATATTCCACAACTAATTCTAATACTCTAGAATATTTCACAACTAATTATGATACTCTAGAATATTCCACATCTAATTCCAATACTCTAGAATATTCCACAACTAATTCTAATATTCTAGAATATTCCACACTCCCCCTCAAGTTGGGAGATAAATATTAATCATTCCCAACTTGCTAATTAAATCCTCAAAGGTTGGCTTGTGTAATCCTTTGGTAAGAATATCCGCAGTCTGCTCTTTGGTAGGTATA
>PYAF01002542.1:122264-152654 GCA_007407185.1 Glycine tomentella
GTTCGAAGAATTTTGATAGAGGTCTGGAATTGAGTTTGAATCATAGCATGAAAGTTTTTAAAGGTGGATGCAGCATCTGACTTATCCTTTAAAAGATATACCCAACATACCCTAGAATGATCATCAATAAAAGTAATAAACCAACGAGCACCGGAGATATTTTTCTCACGGGCTGGGCCCCATATATCACTATGAATCAAGGTAAATGGAGAAAACTCATGATGAACTCTAGGAGGATAAGAAATACGAGAATGTTTTGCAAACTGACAAATATCACAAGAAAAAGAATTGGGTTTTTTATTGATAAATAAGTTTGGGAACAACTTCTGAAGATAAAAGAAATTTGGGTGTCCTAACCGACGATGCCATAACAAAACATCATTACAATCATCAGTCAAAGATAATGAGTGGTGTGCAAAAACTTTTGTTTCATTAGGATCCTTTTCAAAATAGTAAAGCCCTTCTTCCTCTCTAGCACTGCCAATCTTCAGCCCCGAGTCCTGTTCATGAAAATCACAAGCATGGACAGAGAATTTAACAACGGAATTTAACTCAGATGTAAGTTTGCTTATAGAAATGAGGTTACAAGTAAGAGAGGGAACATGAAGGACTGAGTTCAAAGTAATGTGTTCAGAAATTTTAATGGATCCCTTTCCAGCAATAGTAGAGAAGTTGCCATCGACCGTTCTTATTCGTGACAGTTGATAGTAAGGGGTATAAGAACAAAACAAGGTTGCATTACCTGTCATATGATCAAAAGCCCCTGAATCAAGAATCCAACGATTACTACGATCAGCATGGAATGCCGTACCTTGTTGAGCAACATGACTAGTTGCTTCAGCAGATTGAGGCATCACCTTCTGAAATTATTCATACTCTGCCTTAGAGATAAAAACACCATTAGAATCAGGAGAGGCACGAAGCTCCTCACTCTTATTATTAGAGACTTGATAAGCACGACTCTTGTTCTGCCCCTTTTGTTTCCAGTTTGGTGGTTTGCCATGAATTTCCCAGCATTTTTCACGAGTGTGACCACCCTCGGAAAAGGCAGCAGCAAGAGATGGTAATGGGTTCTGCCCCAATATTCTTCCACGAACATCATCAAAATCATGATTAAGACCAGCAAGAAAATCATAGAGACGCATTTTCTCAACATAATTTTTAAACTTTGAATTAGCTTCTAAACCTTGAAGGTCTGCTGCATCATAAAGGTCCAACTCCTGCCACAGGGTTTATAAAGCAAGAAAGTATTCAGTAACAATCATGCCACCTTGACGTAAGTCTCTCACCTTGGTATTGAGTTCAAAAGCCTGAGAAGCATTTCCCAAGTCAGAATAATATTCTTTAACAGCATTCCAAATTTCCTTAGCCGTATCAAGAAACAAATATGTTTGACTGATGTCAGGTTCCATAGAATTAGTCAACCATGTCATGACCAAGGCATTTTCAGTCACCCAATCATCATAACCGGGTTTACCCTCAACGGGTTTTTCCTTTCTTCCATCAAGATACCCCATCTTTCCCTTCGCTTGGATAAACAACTTAGACAGATTGACACCATTGCACAAAATTTTTACCGTTTAAACGGTGATTGGTAATTTGCATAGCAGGATTGTCTCCAGAAGGTGACGAATATTGAAGGGGAAAGGCACCAGAAGAAATGCCGGATGAAGAAGAAGAATCCATAAGTTACTGTGAAGGACAGGAACAAACGCAATTGGAGGTGACTAGATAGTGTTTATGGGAAATGACAGAGAGAGATGACTTAAGGTTTTTCAAAAAAATGGGTTTCAGAGTTGCAGAACGATAATAGGGAAACCTACTCTTGATACCATGTTGGAATATAAGCAATGAACACTCTTTTTCATTCATCAGATTGAAACCCAAAGGGTTCATTATATACAACTAATTCTAATATTCTAGAATATTCCACAACTTATTCTAATACTCTAGAATATTCCACAACTAATTCTAATACTCTAGAATATTTCACAACTAAGTATAATACTCTAGAATATTCCACATCTAATTTCAATACTCTAGAATATTCCACAACTAATTCTAATATTCTAGAATATTCCACAAAACCCATGTAGTTTCACTACTTCTTTCACAAATAACTCTGCAATATCTTTAGTTGTGAAATGATGACTTATAGGAAAAAAATGAGCATATTTGGTAAACCTGTCCACCACCACTAATATGGCATTTTTTTCCTTGTGCCTTAGGGAGCCCTTCTATGAAATCCATTGAAATATCAGACCAGACTTGTGTAGGAATAGGGAGAGGTTGTAATAACCCAGCTGGAGACAAAGCTTGGTATTTATTTTGCTGACAAACATCACACTCAGCAATAAATCTCCTAATGTCCTGTCGCATCCCTTCCCAATACACCAGGGCTGCTATTCTTTTGAAGGTTCTGAAAAAACCTGAATGACCTCCCACCAAGGAACTATGATACTCCTGCATCAACACCTGTACTTTAGGAGAGTTCTTTGACAACACTAATTTGCCCTCATACCACAACTTCTTATTCTGCAAAGTATATCCTGGATGAGCAGCCTTATTCACCACTAAATCTTGCATAATCATTTTCAACTTTGAATCAGCTAATATCTCCCTTTCCCACTCCTCCTCCTCATCATATTGAACCATAGATATTGCTGTAAAGGTCATTCTCCTGGACAAAGCATCAGCTGCCTTATTTTCACAACCCGGTTTATACACAATATCAAAATCAAAGCCCATTAACTTTGAGGTCCACTTAAATTGGTCCTCTCCCATTAATCTCTGTTCTGTCAAGAATTTCAAACTTTTTTGATCTGTCATAATAGTGAATTTGTTGCCGATCAAATAGTGCCTCCATTTTTGTATAGCTAAAATTATAGCCATTAATTCTCTCTCAGACAGATTTTCTCTGAGCTGTTTCTGAAAGAGATTGGCTCCAAAAAGCCAATGGTCTCCCCTGTTGCATAAGCACAGCTCCCAACCCTTTATTAGAAGCATCAGTCTCTATAGTGAGAGGTTGAGAAAAATCAGGAATTGTAAGGACAGGAATCTCTGCCAAGGCTATTTTCAACTGGTTAACAGCTGCTTCAGCTTCCTCACTCCATTGAAAATTATCTTTTTTCAACAAATCATACAAGGGCCTGGCCACTTTTCCATAATTCTGCACAAATCTCCTGTAATACCCTGTAAGGCCTAGAAAACCCCTTAAAGCTTTCACATTCTTTGGGATGGGCCAGCTTCTCATGACCTCCAATTTTTTTGGGTCTGCAGCCACCCCCTCCCCTGAAATAATATGCCCCAAATACTCCACCTTATTCTGACCAAAACTGCACTTCTTCTTATTCACCAGCAATGTATTCTCAATCAACAGCATTAATACATCTTTAACATGCTTAAGATGATCTGCTATAGTTCTACTATAAATGAGAATATCATCAAAAAAAACTAATGCAAATTTCCTCAAATAAGGTTTCAGTACCTCATTCATCAAAGCCTGAAATGTAGAAGGAGCATTTGTGAGCCCAAAAGGCATTACCATAAACTCATAATGGCCTTCATGAGTTCTAAAGGCAGTCTTAGCAATATCTTGCTCTCTCATCTGATAGTAACCTGATTTTAAGTCCAACTTGGTAAATACCACAGCTCCACCCAATTCATCTAATAATTCGTCAATGATTGGTATAGGAAACTTGTTAGGGACTGTTATTTTATTCAGTGCCCTATAGTCAACACAAAATCTCCATCCCCCATCTTTTCTCCTTACCAATATAATAGGGCTAGCATAAGGGCTAATGCTAGGTCTGATAATTCCTGAATTCAGCATGTCCTGAACCAATCTTTCAATCTCATTTTTCTGATAGTGTGGATACCTAATAAGGTCTTACATTGGGAATTTCAGCTCCTTGCTTCAGTTCAATCCCATGGTCATGCTTCCTTGAAGGGGGAAGACCACTAGGATCCGGAAATATTCCCTCAAACTCCTGCAATAAATCTTCCATCCATGTAGGAACTGCCTTTTCATTTTTAACAACATTCAACTCTTGACAGTACAACATAAACCCTTCACCTTCACCTCTTACAGCTTTTAGAACTGAATTTAATGAAGCTATAGACCTTGTTAAAGCAGGTTCTCCCTTCAATACAATTGATCCTCCCTCTTTAGGAATTTTCAAGGTTAGCTCTTTGAAATTAGCCTTTATTTCACCCAATGAAGCTAACCATTCCATACCTAGCACCACATCCACCCCTCTCATATCAAACACAAAAAAATCTTGCATGATCTGTAGATCTTGAATCTGTAATTTTACCCTTCTACACACTCCTTCACAATGAATTCTCCTTCCATCTCCCACTTCTACCGTATAAGGTTTTGTAGAAGTGACTTCCAATTTCAATAATCTCACTGCAGACCTTGCGATAAAATTGTGGGAAGCTCCACAATCTACTAGAGTCATGACTCTTGTTCCTTCCATCATTCCCCACAATCGAATAGATTTTTTTGTAGTTAATCCAGCTATACTATATAATGATAGTTGGATATTTTGAAACTCCTTATCCTCTTCCCTAATTTCCTCTTCCTTTTCCTCCTCTTCCTCCTGTTCTTCAGCCAAAATCATCACTTGAAACTGCTTATTTGGACAAATATGGCCAGGTCCAAATTTCCCATCACATCTGTAACATAATCCTTTTTCAGCTTTTTCTTGAAACTCTGCATCCGTGAGCCTTCTAAAAGGTCTGCCCCTATATGTTCCAGTAGGCTTCACACTATTAGAATCACTACTAGAAACTGCCTCCTTATGTCTAACCTGGTTTGATTTGATTCCAGGTTCCCAAGTCACCGTTCTTGATGAACTATAAACTTTTGATGAATTCCCTCTACTGCTTGCAACATTCCCCTTTTCCATGAGCTGGTTCTTCTCATCTATCTTCTGTGCAACCTCCATTAATTCAGTCAAAGATTTGACTGGATGAAGTTTTAATTCTGCCCTTACCACATCTTTTAATCCATTCAAAAATATTCCCTTCAAATATTCAGGTTCAGTACCTCTTAAAGGTCCTGCATAAAGCTCAAACTTCTCTCTATATTCCTCCACTGTCTGCTCTTGTTTCAAACTCAACAGTAATTCGTATGGACTTTGGCTCATCACTGGCTGGAAACGTTGAATCACAGCCTGCTTAAAACCATTCCAATTAGGGTTTTCTTCACAAAACTCCCACCATTGGTACCAATTCAATGCTCTTCCCTCCATAGCCACCATCACCGCCTGGATTCTCTCCTCTTCTTCCACTCCTTTTACTTCGAAATACCTCTACTCTATTCGTCCAACCATATGCATCATCTCCATTGAAAACTGGTATCTCAAGCTTCCTCCATCTCTCTTGTTTCTCGCGCCCTGCAGACTCGCGATTCTGTTGTTCACCTCTATCGCGATCTCTGTTTTCACTTCCTCCTTCTGCGCGCGACATGCTTCTCACCGTCACCATTAATTGCGCTAGTTGTTCTCGCAATTCCACCCTTTCTGCTCTGTCTTCTTCGTTCAATCTTCTCAAGTTTGCCAACTCTTCTCTTGTTTGGATCAGTCCCTCGAAACCGCGCTCCAAAAACTCTACGCGTGCATCCATTCCTCCTCTCATCGACACCATGTACTCTCATCGATCACTACAGACGCAAGCTACTGGCTCTCGCAAATCACCAAATCGGAAGAATTTGGTTCGAATTTGGTGAACGACAATATCAGAGTCGCGCCAACACCCAATCGGAAGGTTCTGGATCGAATGCTCTGATAGCAGTGATGGAACAATCTAGAACTCTTATGTTATTGAATGAATTCCAGTTACAATTCTAGGAGTGAGCCTAGCCTCCCTAACCGAATTTACCAAATGAATTTCCCTCCCCCCTCTCCTTCTAACAGAAAACTATATAAAGCTCTATTACAGCCAATTACCGGTAAGCTTTACAGGTAAACCTTCTATTCTCTAATCTGTAACTGGCATTAGCCAGTCACAGGTTTCACTAATGTGGCTCAGGCTTCTTCCTAAACCTGCCATGAGTCCTGGCCATATATCTTTCCTTTATTTGAGGTCTAACAAGATCATGACCTTAACTTTATTTGTTTTATGTTAAAATGTTAAAGTTAAATAAATGTGTTAAAAAAAAAGTTGACCCTTAGATTGTAACTACAGGAGGTGCCGTTGAAAATACAACTGTAGGTAATCCATTCACATATTTTTTTTCTAAGCTGAATAGGAACAAAATTTTATATTATGCTGTCAACACAAACAACCCCCAACACTATGAATAGTTCCAGAAAAGAAATTTCAAACTTCTTTCAAGGGGAAAAAATTGAGAAAGTAGTAAATAGACTTATTTTGCTCTTTCAATGAACCTAGTATGAGAAGCCATGATAACATCTAGATTTCAATTTTTACAAATTTTCTTGTCGTTTTATACCCATGGTATTATCTACCAAAATTAAAAGGAAAAAAACAAATGGAAGGAGAGGAGACTAATCATAAGTCTTTAGATTTGATATTCAAATCCTTTCTGAGCGTTCCACTTTTTTGATGTGAAGAAAGAAATTATCTATAAACATTTTTAAAAGCTGTGTTTCATACCACAGATTAAAGTGCCCTGCAGAGAAAACTAAAATTTGACAGAAAGATAATTAGATTATGTAGCCCAAGTTTCTTAAAAACACCAGACCACTATTCTTAAAAGGATTAAAATTTGGGCTTATTTTAATAATCTGTAATGAACTCCAACTCCTAACTCTACCACATGAAATTAATATTAGTTACAACAATTTCCAATGCTAAAGATAGTTTTCCATTTCCTCTTACAAAGTAAACTCTGTTATAACTGATTAACTGCAGCTTGCAGGGCAATTGCTTATAGTGTAAGGCTTGTTTGGCATATCCACTTGTACAAGCCAACTCCCACCACTTTTTTTTAAAAAAAAAAAAACTGATCTTTTATTACTATAACTAGTGCAAAAGAGGCACTCTGTGACTGAACTTGGAAGTTACTTATATATGTAGTTTGGTGTAACTTGTTTTTTAAAGATGTAACTTCTATTTTGGAGGTTAAAATAAATGTTGTTGTAGTTTATAATAGTTGAGGGTAAAAATGACCAGAAGAAAGATGACACTAAATGGGATTATTCCCACTATAATAGTTATAGATAATTACTGATAACCTTAGGAAAGATGTGTGGTGCAAGAACTTCTTTGCAATGCTTTGAAAGACCACACAATGTAAGTAATTTCTGGAAATGGGACTCTCCTAATTGAGTTGATTCACCAAAATTATTTTTTCTTTGTAACAGAGACTAGTTTACTCCACTATAATATATGATCTAAAAAGAGTTTGAATGTCAAAACATGTATCAGACTAAGCAAATTAATTGCTAATTAGAACTCTATCAATATAAGTTTATACTTACAACCTTGGTCATCCAATTCATGTGATTCTCTGGTCTCCTCAAACTTTGCTTTATCCTTTTGATAGCTACGCTGCGCTTTCTGCATTTGTATACAAAGAATACAGATATAACAAAATTTACACATCTCATCTTTGAGTGTAAATGTGTACATAAACTATGATACTACTGCAACATCCAAATATTTCCCATTTGCCAAAAGTTAAGCACAGGTGCAAATTTCATGCAACTTCAATTTCCAGTTGATTCCCAATCTTTGAATACAGCCACCATTTTACTCGAAGAGTCCCTTCAGGAATCCAAGATCCTTATAATGTCATGTCTCTATTTGGATTAAAGACAAGATATGCTAACAGCATACTTTTTGACACGCTTTTGAATACTTTTTTTTTACGGATAGTGTTTGCTTAGCTAGCATTCCAATAATTGGCATTATGTGTTATCAGGAGACTTCCACTCATATATTCTAACATTGTATAGAAGCCATTGTTATAAGGGAGAATTTGCTTGAATTTGTGAGAACTGAGAACCATGTATTTCTCAGAATTTGCAGCAGTTCATTTCAATAGCTTCAATAGGCTTTGTGGTGTGAATAAAGAGGGTAAAACACTATGGATGAATGAATTGTTCATGATGATACCAGTGATATCATTATCATGAATAAGTATGAAGAATGCAGCATCAGTATGATTAATATAAAATAACTGTGAAACCCTTACTGCTTCGATTTGCTCAATGGCACGAGCTGTTTCTTTCTGTTCTTTCTCCTTAGCAATATTATCTTTTCTCATAGCAGCTAGCCTCTTGGAAACATTATCTTTGTGGCGTTGGCCAAGCTCATGATTCCTGATGCTTCCAGGGTTGTTTGATATATAAATTTTGCAAAAGTCGCACCATTTGTTGCCTTGGCTGACCCAGTACTGAAAACCATGAAAAAACAGTTAATTAACAACACCCGCCAACAACAAAGTGCATCCAAACAATAAATTGGTCATAACTAACAAACCTAACTTTCACATATCAGAAAATTAAACATATCACCAAATCTCAATAATCCACCTCCACAACCTTCTCTCACGATGGTCTAAATGCCCACATCTCCAACAACTCTTCTAAAATATATATGGTGTTTGGAAATTTGTTGAGGATGGAGGAATCACGTTTAGGATGTGAAAGCTATAACTGTTAGCTTCTGAAAATCACATCCGAAACCTGGAAAATCACATTCAAAACGTGGAACCAAACACACCAATAGTACATGTTTGGCATAGAATTTTAGAAGAAATGAATCACTATTTTTTTCAAAACCTCTTTCTGATGAAACTATAAATATGATATCGTTTCTCCAAAATAAGCTGAACTAAACACGCACTTAGTGGACTCCAACCTTCTGATTATATCATCACAAAAGCAAAAATATTTGTACATTAATCTGGGTTTTAGGTATCAGAAAACATAAATTCATAATAGAGAAACCTTGGACAAGAATCTTGGGTGCCAACATCGATTATGAACGGGGCAGAACGCCCAAGAAATATAAAAACTGTGATATGATTCTTGTGCAGGAATATAAATTATGAAAAATAAAGAGTGCATCAGAATAATCATGAAAATTATATGATACAAAATTGGGGTGATTAACGCGTTTACCTCAGTCATGGTCGAAGATTAGGGTTGGGAGTCGATGCGGCAAGAATTGAAAACGAATTGAAGCTGAGAACAAGAGAGGCTAAGAGGGAGGGATTGTGTTATTGCGGCGAAGTGCGCCCAAATAAATCTCTTCAACTTTTTTCAAAACCCTCCAAAAAGCAGAACAAAGATTTCGAGAACAATGTCGGAGACTTCTCTTAGATGAGTGAGATAGAAAGAGAGAGACACATAGAAAGAGAGAGACACCATTATTTTTTTGAGTTTTTCACCAAAACTTAAAAAAATATAATAATATTTACCAAAACATATGTGTATTAATTTTATTTACTAAGTGCTATATATTTATTATTCATAGCGTAAATTTGAGATGGAAGATCCGAATTTATACTATGTTTTTTTTTAAACAAATTCAAAACCTAGTTAAGAATTCTGGTCTCCCAATCCGAATTCTTAACTGATTTTTTTTAAAAGATAATAAAAATAAAGGAATTGAATTGAAAATAATAAAATTAGATAATATAAATAAGGACAAATTAATTTTAAGTAGTATTTTAACATGTGTACTTGTATTATAGAAATAAATTTTTCAAGTGTTGATTTAGCTTCATGGGTATTGGATACTAGTTGTGGTTCTCATATCTGCAATTTGTTGCAGGTATTAAAGAGTCTTAGGAAGTTGGGGAATAATGAGATCAATCTCCGCGTCGGAAATGGAGCAAGAGTTAATGCACTAGCTGTTGGGGATGTGGATCTTATGTTGCCTATGAGCCTTTCTTTACATTTGAATAATTGTTTCTATGTTTCCTCTATTTTCTGAAGCATTACTTCTATTTCTAGTTTGGAACAATATGATTTTCACTTTATAATAAAAGGATGACAAGTTTTCCATCATTATGAATGATCTTGTTTATGCTTGCGCATCTAGGGTGAATGGATTGTATGTTTTGGATTCGAATAGTGACATTCTCAGCATTCAAGCTAAGAAGCCAAGATTAGATAATCGATCCTATCTTTGGCATTGTAGGTTGGGACACATTAATGAGACAAGATTGTCTAGACTCCATCTTGATGGTTATCTAGATTCCATAGATTTTGAATCCTTTGGACCTTGTGAGTCTTGTTTGGCTGGTAAAATGACGAAGACCAAGGTTGAGAAACTTACGAGTCATAAAGCCAATGAGTTATTAGAACTCATTCATTCTGATGTTTGTGGGCCCATGTTTACTCAGGCTAGAGGATGATACTCTTATTTCATTACCTTTACTGATGATAAGTCCAGATTTGGATATGTGTATCTTATGAGACACAAATCCAATGCCTTTGAAAAGTTCAAAGAGTTTAGGAATGAAGTGGAGAAACAACTTGGCAAGATGATTAAGACACTTCGATCTAATCGAGGTGGCGAATATCTAGGTCAGGAGTTTCAAGATTATCTAAGAGAGAATGGGACTCTCTCACAATTGACGGCTCCTTACACACCACATCAGAATGGTGAGTCTGAGAGGAGGAACCGAACCTTACTAGACATGGTACAGTCTATGATGAGTGGTATGAAGCTCCCAAAATCGTTTTGGGGATTCGCCTTACATATGATGCTACATCATCTTAATAGGGTTCCGTCAAAATCTGTTATGACTACTCCATATTAGATATGGAGGGGCTGGAAGCCCAACTTAAGTTATCTAAAGGTATAGGGCTGTCCAGCTTATGTCAAGACCCTAGCACCAGTAAAGTTAAGGGCTAGGAGCACCTTGTGCTACTTTGTAGGTTATCCCAAAGAAACTAAGGGATACTACTTTTACTACCCTGAGGACCAAAGAGTCATTGTGTCCAAGAATGCTACTTTTCTTGAGAAGAATCTACTTTCTCAAGAAGATAGTGCGAGTAAGGTAGAACTTGAAGAAATTCAAGACCTACAAGGACAGATAGCGGAGCCCGAGGCTATTGATCAGGCGATGCCTCAATTAGAGGCAATCGACACCCAGCCCCGTAGGAGTGCTAGGGTTAGTCATCCACCTGAGAGGTACGGATTTGTGATTGAGAATCAGCAGACCGTTAAGGATAACGAGCCTACTTCCTACACTGAAACAATCAAGGATGTTGACTCCTCAGAATGGCTAGAAGCCATGGAGTCTGAAATAGATTCAATGCATCAAAACAAGGTATGGACCTTGGTTCCACCACCTGAGGGAATAGTTCCTATTGAGTGCAAGTGGGTCTTCAAGAAGAAGACTGATGTTGATGGCAACATCAAAACCTATAAAGCTAGGTTGGTTGCAAAGGGTTACCGTGAAAAGCAAGGAATTGACTTTGAGGAGACCTTCTCGCTTGTTGCTATGATCAAGTCTATTAGGATTATGCTAGCTATAGCAGCATATCATGATTATGAGGTTTGGCAGATGGATGTCAAAACCTCTTTCTTGAATGGTTTCTTGAAGGAGGAAGTGTATATGACACAGCCTGAAGGTTTTGAGTCCAAAGGCCAAGAGCATATGGTATGCAAACTTCAAAAGTCGATATATGGGCTTAAGTAAGCTTCCAGGAGTTGGAATCTTCATTTTGATGAAGTTGTTAAGGGTAACTACTTTATCAAGAATGAAGATGAACCATGTGTCTATTAGATCTAGGGGGAGTTGGAAATAGGAGTTGCAAGTTTATCAAAGAAAGGCTAAAGTATTTGGCTTGAAGTTTTAGCTTTTTACATGCCCAATTATTTTGATGGCATTTGTACTTTGTTTAAGTGGTTCAAGTACAATGCCTAGTGATCCTTACATTGCATTTACATAATTCATTAACATGCATTCATATGTAGTATATAGGATTAAATGCTTGCATTTGCAAAGAAAATCACATGGCTTATGTTTTTGGAAAAATCAGATTTTGCACTGTTAATTGATTAACAGTCTTATGTAATCAATTACATATGTGTGTTAATTTTTGGAAAACCCATGATGAACACTTTAATCGATTATCACTCTTCTGTAATCGATTACCAAGTGTTATTTCAAAATATGTCTGACTGCTTTAATCGATTACAGGCAAATCGTATCGATTACTAAGTGCATTTTACATATAATGAGTGCCTGCTTTAATCGATTACAAGTAAGGCATAATCGGTTACAAAGGCTTGTTTCTATCTGAGCTTATCTAATTTAATCGATTACCATTATCATGTAATCGATTACTACAACTTTTTTTTATATATCAGTTGACTGTGTTAATCGATTACATAACGTATTAATCGATTAAGCTGTTCATGAAAGTTTTCCAGAAAAGCTCAAGAACATATTAATCGATTATCTGATTAAATTAATCGATTACATATGTTAAAATAATCGATTACCTTAACGAATTAATCGATTAATGTCTGTTAAATCAGTTTTCTATTTAAAGGCTTTATGGGTCTGCACTTAAAAATATCAGAATATTTTTTGAGAACGAAATATACTTTTGAGATTGAGTCTTACCAAAAGTTCTAAGTGCATTCAAAAGATCAAGAAACTGATTTTACTTAGAGAGACACATCTTGTGAGAAGATCAAAGAGTTATTGACTTTGGAAATGATGTGTTTTGAGAAAAAGAGATTTCAAGAAAGATTAGTCTGTGTGTTGACATTCATACAACCTGATCGATTGGTAACTTCATAAATTAATTCATCATCTGTCAAGGATCTCATGTTGTGTATTTCTTGAACTCTTTCTTTTAGAATTTCTATTTTAGAATTCTGTGGTGTAAATCATTTTGGTTTTTTCAAGTTTTCTTGAGTAGGGTTCTCAAGGGGTAAAGATCTGAGTAGGGTTTTCAAAATCTTTGTGATTTGTAATCCAATAGTGTTTTAGAATTCAATATCTTTATCTAGGGTTGACAGAGATAATCACTTGTATTGCTTGTAAAAGAATAAATTGATTTAGTGAAAACTCTAACCTACTGTTGGTTGGAAGACACTGGACGTAGCCTCCAAGTTTATGACGTGAACCAGTATAAATTGTTGTGTCTTGTGTTCTTTATCTGTGTTTCTTTCATTGCTTGTATTTGGAAATCAATATATAATCAACAAGAAGCATTTCAGACATTACATCCATTCTAAGGTGAATCTAGATTGAAAGAAAATTCTGATTTTGATAAATGGTGATTGAGTGATACGATCCAAGTTTTAATTCCGCAAATTGTTTTAAAGAAAAGTTTTAAAAGATTGTTTTAACCGATTCACCCCTCTCTTGGTTATTTAAAGTGTGTTTATTGTATTTTCAATTGGTATCAAGAGTTTATTCTTGAGATTTATTCAAGATAGATCTTTCATAAAGAAAATGAATACTACTCAGATAACTTTCAAAGAGGGTGCGTCCCTAAATCGTCCACCGATGTTTGAGGGAGAACACTTCAGTTTTTGGAAAAGTAGAATACAGATTTTCATTCAATCTAATGATCCTGGTGCATGGAATGCTATTGAAAAAGGTCCTTTGGTCCCAATGAAAACTGTTGATAGTAAATTGATTCCCAAAGAATGAGATGAAATGATAGATGCTGAAAAAAGAATAGTGCAATATGATTTTAAGGCTAAAAATATGATCATCTCTACACTTTTTCGAATGAGTTTTTCAGGACTGTTAAGTGTAAAAGCGCTAAGGAGATGTGGGAAATGTTAGAGGTTACTCATGAAGGCACAGATGAAGTATGAAGATCAAGGAAACATGCCTTGATTCATGAGTATGAGATGTTCGTGCTGAACTCCGCAGAAACCATATCTCAAATGCAAACAAGGTTCACTCACATAGTGAATCATCTTCTTGGTCTTGGAAAGACTTTTGATGTTGAAGAGTTAAACATCAAAATCCTGAAAAGTCTTACAAGATCATGGCAACCAAAGGTTACAACTATAAAAGAATCCAAAGATCTCTCCAAGATGTCAATGGTTGCACTTTTCGGTAAGCTACTTGAATATGAATTAGAAATGTCTCAATTAACACATTATGAGAATGCAGATAAAAAACAAAAGAGTATAGCTTTAAAAGCTGCATCATGAAATGTGGAGATATAAGAAGATTCAAGTGATGAAGATGCGAGTGATGAAAACCTGAACCTAATAGTAAAGAAATTCAACAAGTTCATGAAGAAAATCAAGAACAAAAAGCTGCCAAAGTTCAATAGCAAAAAGGACAATAACAACAACAAATCTACCAACTTCACATGCTTTGAATGTAGAAAGCCTAAGCACATTAAATCTGATTGCCCAATTTTTCTAAAGAAGCAACAAGGTGAAAGGAGGATTAAGAAAGAAGTAAAGCCAAAGAAAACATATATTGCTTGGGAAGATAATAAATCAACAACATCTGAATCAGCTACTGCGAATGAAGAAGAAGCAAATGTTTGTCTTACTTAAACTCTAAGTGATGATGAAGAATTCTCTAGTGCTGAATCTGAGGTAAATTCTGAATATAATCAAATTACTGATGCTTTCCATGATATGCATGATGAGGCTCAAAAGTTAGCAAAATCAAATAATAAGCTTAAAGGAGATTTAAGATGGCACATCACCAAACTTGCAGAAATGCAAAGTGAACTTTGTAAATTGAAAGAAGAGAATGAAAAACTTCTTTCAAGTTACAAAGGCCAATGGATGTATATGTCCCTCTTCCTCTTCTAAGGTTGAAAAATGCAAGTTGTTACAAGAAGAGTTTGATGATTTCAAAAGAAGTCAAGGAGAAAAGTATATGTTACTACTTTCTGAACATGACTACTTGATTGATTTTTTGAAAAAGTTTTATAAAGGAAAATACAACTTAACTGAAATATTCAGTGTGCAAAAATATGCTGGAGATGCTTCTGGATTGAGTTACAAACAAGGTTCAAAACCTTTTAGAAAAACTGTATTTGTACCACTAAAACAAAAGAATCAAAGGAGTTTTATAAATCTAAAAGTTTAATCAAAATACTTACTTTGGAAAATCATCAAAAGTTGTAACTTGTAACTACTGCATGAAGAGAGGGCATACATCTTATAAGTGTTTTGCTAGAAAATATTATGTACCTAATGGAGAATGCATTTGGGTACCAAAGAAAAAGCAAATAGCTAACCTCTATGGACCCAACCTTAATTGAGTACCTTTCTTTGCTACTTGATTTGAATGTTGCAGGTGTGTCTTAAAGTAAAATCATCACTATGGTATCTTGACAACGGTTGCTCTAGACACATGACTAGTGACATATCCATGCTTACAAATGTCAAACTAAAAGATGGAGGATTTGTCACATATGGGGATAATAACAAAGGAAAGATAATTGGAGAAGGAAACATAGGAGACAACCTCAAGACTATGATCAGAAATGTTCTATATGTTGAAGGATTGAAACATAACCTTCTAAGCATAAGTCAACTATGTGATAAAGGGTTCAATGTTTCCTTCAATGATAACTGTTGTTTGATCCGTGATAGTCAAAATGATGAGGTTATACATGTTGGTAAGAGGAAATGCAACATATATGTACTTTCCATTGAGCATGCATTCATTCAATACACTAGTTGCCTAATCAGTAAAACAAATGATACTTGGTAAAGCATAGGAGAGCAAGTCACTTGAACATGCATCATATGAATAAGCTCATTAGAAAAGACTTGGTCATTGGCTTACCTAAGCTCAAATTTGAGAAAGACAAAATATGTGATGCTTGTCAAAAGGGGAAACAAACAAAGAATTCATTTCAAAGCAAAAATGTTGTTTCTACTACTAAACTCCTTGAGTTATTGCATATCGACTTATTTGGTCCTTCAAGAACTATGAACTTAGGTGGTAATTACTATGGTCTTGTCATTGTTGATGATTTTTCTAGATACACATGGACTTTGTTTATAAGATCTAAGAATGATGCATTCACAACATTTAGAAAATTAGCCAAGACTATTCAAAATGAAAAAGCTTGCAATGTTGTTTTAATATGAAGTGACATGGTGGTGAATTTCAAAATGAAAATTTTGAAAAATTCTGTGAGGAATATGGAATCAACCACAATTTTTCTGCTCTAAGAACACCTCAACACAATGGTGTTGTGGAAAGGAAAAATAGATCTCTTGAAAAAGGTGCTAGAACTCTTCTTAATGAAACAAACTTGGCAAAACATTTTTGGGCTGTTGCAATGAATATTGTTTGCTACACCTTGAATAGACTACTCATAAGGCATCTTTTGAAAAAAAACTCCTTATGAGTTGTACAAAGGAAGGAAGTCAAACATTTCACATTTAAGAGCATTTGGCTGCAAATGTTTTGTTTTAAATAATGGTAAAGCTTCTCTTGGCAAATTTGATGCTAAAGCTGATGAAGGTATCTTTCTCGGTTATTCTTTACAAAGCAAAGCATATAGAATCTTTAACAAAAGAACACTAGGTGTAGAAGAATCAGTGCATGTTATTTGTGACGAATCTAACACCTTTAAGGAGGAAAAAGAATGTGATAATGATGCAAAACAATTGGAAGATGTTATGCAGTTTAATGAAAATCTAAAGCTTGATTCAAATGATAAAGTGGAACATTCAAAACCCATTCAAGAGCACATGGATTGGAGAACTACTAAAGATCTTTCTCTTGACAATATTATTGGGGAAGTATCAAAGAGAGTTTCTACTAGATCCTCTTTAAGAAATCTTTGTTGTACAATGACATTTGTTTCAGAAATTGAACCAAAAAGCATTGACCAAGCTTTAGTTGATGAACATTGGATGATGATCATACATGATGAATTAAATCAATTTAAGAGAAATGAAGTTTGGGAATTAGTTCCTAGACCCTCTTCTTATAAACCTATTTGCACCAAGTGGATTTTTAGAAACAAACTTGATGAAAGTGGTATCATCATAAGGAACAAGGCCAGATTGGTTGCTAAAGATTACAACCAAGAGGAAGACATTGATTATGATGAAACATATGCTCCAGTTGCTAGATTGGAGGCCATTAGGTTGCCGCTTGCTTATGCATGTGTCATGGGTTTTAAATTGTTTCAAATGGATGTTAAAAGTGCATTTTTAAATGGATATATTGAGGAGGAGATATATGTTGATCAACCTCCTGGTTTCATTGATTTTAAACATCCAAATCATGTTTTTAATGTCTATAAATAGCCAATCTTTTGGAATCTTATCCACTACTTCTTTGTGTTTAAGCTTTTTAGGTACTTGAACAAAAGATTTTCTTAGATTTGCCTCTACAAGTATAGTTTCATTTTTAGGTGATGATCTTAAGGCCTTAAAATTATAATTTATTTTTTTTACTTTATAATATTTTCTATATATTATTTGAAAGAGTCCAATTTTTTCATCTAAAACTTCATTTGGGGATTTAACATATAATTTTATAGCATTAGAGGTGTACTCACTTGTTACATCCATGGAAAAGTTCAAATAACAATTGAAAAAATCGGGTCCATAGTGAAGAATACTCTCCATAACAATTATAATAGAGTCAGTAAATATTTTTAATCTTATATCTCTTAATAACATGGTTTTTGGTGTATTGATTCCTAGCCTATAGTTTGGTTTGGCAACCACTTGTATTAGGCCTAAATGTATGAAATTAAAGCCTTTTGAAATATGTTTGTCTAACATTTCTTGTTCTAAGATATTGATAACCTTATTATTTTTTGTTCCAGGGTAACTATACTCAAGCATATAAATGTTTTTGTCAGGAGAGGATGACCATAAAAAATTTTGTTTGTAAACATCACAATTTTTAATATCAAGTATTTACCAATTGTGCAGAGCATTTTCAATTTTAGCGGTTTGTAATTTAGTAGGAGTTGTTTGATTTTCTTGACTTTGTGAGTTAGAAGAAATATCTTGAGATGACTGTCTTACTACTATCTTATTTCTTCTTCTTAAATTTATTTAAGTCACTTAAAGTTCTTAACAGACTAGCCATTTTACTTATCTTTGTTAGTGTTTTTTGTGATGGGACCACCTCGATTTTTAGCTTAGCTGACCAATGAGTTTATTAGTTTTTCGAGATACTTATCGAGACCACTAAGTCTAGAAGCTGACCAACGTCCTAACAACTCTCGTTGTTCCAATTAACACTATCAAAAGTAGTTTTTGACTAACGCCATTCCCCGTGACTCAGGCTCTGATACTAGAGCGGACGGATCATACATTAAAAATAGAGCTGGTAGTTGCTTAATAAAAAAGTTACTATAAAACAAGCTTAGTTCAACTATAAAGATTAAGCCAAAAATTAAACTAAAGCAACAATTGAAGCAAGAAATAAATTAATGCAAAAAGGAATGAGATACTTACAAGAAGGAAGATAACATAAGAAATCTTGAACAACAAAACACTTGATTAAAACATCAATGGAATACCATTTTATTGTAGCAACAAGTGTAACACCTTGAAATTTCAATAACTGCAAATGTATGGTCAAAATGTTTCTTGCACAACTATTTGATATGAGTGTTAGGTTATGTGAGACTTGATGGATCTATATTTAAGTTATTTGGACGAAATATTAATTAGAGATATTACAAAAACGTTTGAAGAGAAATTACCATATTACCCTTCCCTTAAAGCAGAAATTACAAAAATGCCCTTGAGGTGAAAATTACGAAAATACCCCTAGATATTTTGGTTAGATATTTTAAGGTGAAAATTACATGAATACCCTTGGATATTTTGGAAATTACAAAAATGCCCTTGAGTCAAAATTACACAAATACCCTTATATTTTTGTTGAGATATTTTAGAATGAAAATTACAATCATACCCCTAAGGTAAATGACAAATTACCATAGTACCCTTGAGGCTAGAATTACCAAGACACCCTTAGATATTTTGTGAAAGCTTGATGAAATTACAGAGTACACTTGAATGACAAATTACCAAAATACTTTTTGTGACAGAAAGCCTCATAATAGAATTTCTATGAATTTTATACGGTCGTAACTTTGAAATCTTATTCAGGAAAATTCAAGCATAAAAAAATATGGAAAAAATGATAAATAGAATCTGTGGAATTTTCTCTTAATTGTAGGATGAATAGACTTATTCAATAAGATGGTTTAGTAATTTTGATGGTCAGAAGTAGAACGAACCAATCAAAATTAAGATAAGAGCAGTCTTGTATGTAAGATCTGTGTAACACTCTGTATAGACTACTTGTGAGTAATTTATACTGTAATTGAAGTCAGTTTCTGGAAATCTCTAGAGTTCTATTATTCAATATTATCTTTAGGTAGAAGAGTTCAAATTGAACTTTACTTCCTCTTAAGGAATGCCATGTGTGAAGTCATGTTGGAATTGAATTCTTCTTCTTCATAAAAGATGACATGTGGATACAAGGAGAATCACACAATTTTCTTCTCTTTAAGGAAATAAAGACATGATAAGTAGAAAAATATCTTAAGATTCATAAATTAAAATGATAAGGTGCAATTATGAAGGCTTAAGAAATATCTAGCCACTTGTAAGCCACCATTGATGAAGGAATAAGAAGCCATCATAACCTTGAAAGACATGTGTACAAGATGGCATGAAGAGAAGAAAAATCTTCTCTTATTCCTTGGTGATTCACGTGAAGATTAAAGAAGGGAAGAGAAGCTTCATGACACATGACAAGTGGTAGGACACTTATAAAGGAGTCATCATGGCTTAGAAGATTTTTTTTTTGTAAAGTTGGAAGATATTTAGCAAGAGTCATTATGAGCTTGGTTAGGATGGAATGGAATGAGATGAAACTAAGTTCTAATGAAACCAAATAGGAGTAACTAGGTAGGAAGGGTAGAAATGTCCTTGAATATTTTATTATTTTCCAAACTCTATATAAAGGGAGAAAGGCCTTAAGTGGAAGTCATTCTTCAAGTTTTCCTTTCTACCCACCTTCACGTGAACTACTCTCCTCTTATCTCTTTCATTTCAATTTTATCCTTCCTTTTCAAAAGCATAAAGAGACTTCATTCCCCCTTGAAGAATCACGTGTAAAGCTAGCACCTTTAGGAAGAGAAAGACAAGCTTATTAAGAGGTTATAAGGTATGTATAGGGAAGTTTTATGATAAAGATAATTTAAGTGTTACTTGTGTTTAAATAAATGTTTGAAGCTCTGTGAAGAAGAACTTGTATTTGAGTAATTGTGGGATTTAAGTTATAGTTATCTGATTGAGTGCCTGAATGAAGTTTTATGTTTGTTGAGTGTTTTTATGAATCTCTGTACATGAATGATATGTTGAGTTTCTATTGTGGAAATAAGAACCACTCACACTTAACCAAGAGGGGGGTGAATTGGTTAACCTTGGTAAATTCAAAATTTTCTTTCAACAATATCAAAGTTTAAAATCAGAGTTTAATTCCCTTTGGATCTTTATCACAGAATCAATTGAAAAACTTTATCCAAAATCAATCCAAGATTTGTAATACCTTAAGAATCAACTTCACAAAGAAGAAAACACAATACACAAGATATCATTCACACAAGATATGATGTAAGCTGCAGAATATAAATCAAGAGACAAGATTTATACTGGTTCACCTCAAAACCTATGAGGCTACATCCAGTTTCTTCTACTCAACACTAGAGTAGATTTCCACTATTGCAATTATGTTTCTTACAAGCAATTACAAGCTTCTCTTCCTCAACCTTAGAGGAAGTTCAGAGATCTAAAACCCTATTAGACCCTTAGAAGCTAAACCCACACTGAGAAACCTACTCAGTTGTCTTTGGAGAAAACCTATCTCCCTTGGAGAAACACTATCCCCTCTTGCAAGAAAACCCAAATACAATAGAATCAACAAAATACAAAGTTACTGCAGAAAACTTAATACCCACAAAGAATTAGGAAAGAATTCACCTGATGATCCAAGATTGAAATGTAAATGAATGACAAAACTCAGGTTGAATGCAAGTCAAAATATGCATAACAACTTTCCTAGGCCTTTGTGAAAAAGTAGTTTGCTTCACTAACAAAACTAGTAACCCATGGATGGCTCAATGGAAGCAAAGCTCAAATAACCCAGAAGAATGCCTTATTGATTTCTTAGAAAGCTTAGAACATTGAAAATTTTAATATCAATCTCAATCTCTGTTATTTTGAATCACAAAAGGCAAGGGTTATATATATAGTTATTTTCGTAACTAAAATAATCGATTAAATAAGCTCCAGACGCTCCTGTAATCGATTAAAAGTGACATTTGGATTTCCAGAATCTTAACAAACGGGTCAAATAATCGATTAACCCATGGTGTAATCAATTACATCAGTTTAAGCAGAATTTCCATTTAAGTAAAATAATCGATTGCATTACATAGTAATCGATTAAGCCAGAGCAAGGATATATCTGGATAGTTAGATGAATCGATTACAATCCACCGTAATCGATTAAGCCAGCGTGAGTGCAAAACATGATTTAAACTATATAATCGATTACAATGAGTGGTAATCGATTAAGCCAGAGTGACTGTCTTTTCTAAACAAGCATGTAATCAATTACAATATCATGGTAATCGATTAAACCAGTTATAAGGCTAAATCCTAAGTATGCTGATTTTCATGTAATCGATTAATACGATGGAATAATCGATTAAAGTGTTCATGTTTGATTTTCCAGAAAACTTAAGAACAAAATAATCGATTCATTCAATTCAATAATCGATTAAAGCGGTGCTAGGTTATTTTTCCAAAGTATTTAACTTTTCCTTTAGTTTCAAATTAATTACTTAAAGACTTATATGATGCAATGCTTGTATGATGTATGAATGATATGTAACTAAAACTTGGATCATCACAATGCCTTCAAACCTTTTACATTTAAATCAAAAACATCACTTCTTCAAATCTTGATCCATGTTGAAAGCCAAAACCTTCAAGTATTGAACCTTGCTTGAATCTTCACTTGATCTTCATTCAGCTCCCCCTCAAATCAACATCTGTACATGAGTAACAAGCTGAATGCTGTACTTGATTTATGTTGAATTTCTGAGTAAAGTATGCGAGATAGTGATTGAAGATTGATGTTGAAAATAAATATGAGTTGATAAAATGAAAAGAGTTATGCATTAAGTGAATCAGTTTCATGTGTTTCATATCATAAGAGTTGCCTCAGAGTGGAGGTGTGCCTCAAAGAGGAGGTGTGTCAGATAGCTGCAGGAACTGAGTTCGAGCGTTCAGACAAGAGGAGTCTGAGCTGGGGGGTGACTCTTGCGGTGGGGAATCACGCCACCCATGATGATCACATGAAGTGTGGGTGAGAATCCTATTGCAACACTGTGGTACCTTAACTGATCGTTTCAGTTCTGTGCCACTGGGATGGAGCTATCTTGACAGTTGGTACCACATAATAAGAATTTAAGAGAATCATGCATCATGATAAGAGTCTAAGAGAATCATGCATCTTTGAGGATGTTGTTATGAATATCTGCATATTGAATATATTCTGTTGCTTAAATTATGTTTATTATAAACTTACCATGTACTTCGTGTCTGTGGTTGACACCTGCTATGACCTCGATTTTATTCGGGCGAGCAGATGAACAACAAAGAGAGACTATTAACTATCTACAAGAAGAGGATTTTGTTTGAAGATGTGTTATTTGAAGGTGTTATGTTTGGAGATGTATTCTTTTGTTACAAAGTATTCCAGTTATTTGTATTATGTAATAGAACCAGTGTCAGTTTGTAATCTTATTATTTGTTACTTCAGATTTATAAATATTACTTAGTAAAGAAATTTTCTTGGAGTATCAGTTATTGGCAAAATTTTGTTATATTCAACTAGATACTCTTAAGTAAGTTGAAAAGAATTTTCATTAAAAATCAATAAGAACAAGATTGCTAGTTGAGGTGTTACAACAAGGTTTATACAAAAGGAAAGAAAATAAGTCAACTTACACTCACCTTCCTAGAGAAAACATACTTTTAAGAGAAAAATTAAACTGATATCTAGCGTGCTAGTCTCTACGTTATTATTATCATCTTTTTATGTTTTGATGTAGTATGTATAGGTTTTTTTTATGTTGTGAATTTTTTTTATAGTTTATGTTGTGTTTGAATTATTTTTCTTGAGTTCATTAAGTGTTTAAACAACACACACCAAGTAATGTAACAACAATGGTGTCTTCATTTGATTCATAACAAGACATCAACAACTAAGAAGCACTGATACAGACTTTTCTTAAAAAAAAACAACTAGCATACAATTTTTATAAAGTAAAAACATGACTCCACAAATTTATCACACATTAGAGCAATGATCTCATAAGCAAATCTTGTTTTTCTTGGTTTACGTACCAAGGCAAGGATTTCCATTTGGCGATCAACCAAACGTTGCACGCAACTCAATTGAACCTTTGCTACTAAATTCCCAAAAGTTGAAAAAGATTTTTCCCACATCATTGTTGCATTTAAGCTCTATACATTTATTCAACACAAACATGACCTATATAAACATATTAACGGTAAAAAAAGTCCAGTAAAATTTTGCTACCTCTAATGGCGTTTGTAACACCCCGAAATTTCAATAACCAAAAATAGATGTTCGATGTATTTCTTATGTTATTTGACTATTTGATTAGTTTATAATTAGTTTAAATGTTATGGGAATTATTCATGAGCAATTGCTTGGTGTAGATGTCAAGTTATACAGAGTTTGTTTGAACTGTGTGGTAATTTAGTGGTTCTGAATTTGACCCAAAAACATGTCTTAGTAAAAGCATCATTATGGATTGGTTAACCGTTGGATCATCTTCAAATTTTAAAGCTAGCTTTCTAACCCATTTATCTAACTGTTTACCGTTGGGATTGTCAAAATAATATCTGTAAAGTGAGAAATTAATTTTTCACTTAAGCAAAAAATTCCAGAATTTGGTCTGCTCGCCCAAGCAAGTTTTACAGGCATTTTTGGTCGCCTGGGCGAGTAGAGGTGGTGCAGAATACGTTTTAAAGCTTCCAAGTCACAAAAATGGAGGTTCTTCCTCCTCCAAACAGCCCCAAGCTCCCCCACCACCCTCCTCCACCACCCACAGCCACTGGAGACAACCACAGAACTCTGTTGCTTGCCACGAGACCCCAGCACGGTGAAGAACCTTTTAATCAGAGCGGAATCTTCGAGAATCTTCTCAAAGTTCCAGTATAGAACGGAGCTCCCAATCCTTCTTTCTTGGTTTCCTTGAGGTAACCTTGGTTTCTTTTATCTTCTCCTAGCTAGTTTAAGCTTCTATTAGTGTCTCTTGTGTTCTGGATACTGTTGTTGGGAGTTTTACACTTCCTTTGAAAAACCCCTTTGAAAATGAGATGTTGTAAAAGTCTCCTTTTTATGAAACTGATGTCATTTCTGTGATCCATGTTGAATCCTGGTCACATTGGTGTGATCAGAATTTCAAAATGATGTCTTTTGATGTGGACTCCCAAAATACCATTTTAGCCTCTTTTTAAATTTGAGTGGGTATTTGACCCCGAATGTTAATGTTAAGTATGCCCTTGAAATCTATACTAAGTTATCTTCAATTTGGTATATAGAGTCCTACATTCGGACAAACACGTGTGTTAGAAGGATCACGAAACAACACATCTAGGCTGTAACAAGAAGAACCCCTAGATAGGTAAGGGGAGTTTATTATTTAGTTATAGTTTTGATACCATAGTTGGGGGCCAGGGAGTCCAACTATGAAGATAACTGCCTGTCCCTGCTGTGTGCTGGATTTCAAGAAAAACTAAGTTTTTAACTAATGGGATGCGATGTATTTATGATTGGTATGTGTTTTTAACTAATGGGATGCGATGGATTGGCTTGTTGATTGATATAACTGTAAATGATATTGTTGTTGTAATGATTGAATTTTTGGGAAAAGCCTTAATTACAAAGGAGACTCTGCCCAAAATTTTATAGTGCATTGTTCTATTTAATTCTTTATTAAATTTTTAAATGGGCATAAGAGTGTGTTTTATACTTTGTAGTCCTCCTCTTTAATTTAGAATTTTCCTAAAAATATCAGTCTTGTGATATGATGAATTGTGAATGTATGAAATTTGGATTGTCTGAAGACTTGGGGAATGTGAATCTCAGGCATATGTATTATGTATAAATGTGAAATATGATTGCTTTTGATAGCATTGGTGAATATTGAAATGAGATAATATTGATATACATGATGCTGATATTGAGATGATATGATGTTGATGTTGATAATGACATTGATGAGAGATAATGTTGATGTGAACAATGTCATTGTGTGTGGATATACATGGATACCCATGGGGGGTGTATGACGGGTTACCCTTGCGAGGAAGAATTTGTTCCTAGTCAGGTCATACATTGATGGTGCTCATGGTTGTAGGCTGTGTATGTACACTTGGGATGCAATGACCGGTTAGTTACCCTTGCGATGATGAATTTGTTCCTAGCCACGGTCAGTGCATCGGTGAGCCCACAGTGGTGTGTTATGTTATGTATGTACATGGGGGGTGCATGACGGGTTACCCTTGCGAGGAAGGATTTGTTCCTAGCCGGGTCATGCATTGATGATGCCCATGTTTCATACTTCATGTGTATGTGTGGAAATAAAATGAAGGCACTCGCGTACCTGTGGGTTTCAGTGGGCTGAGAACGCAGGTACTAAGGGGTCATCAGGTTTGGAATTCCCTTACGACGCTGGCTGATCACCGGGTAGGGGAATGACCAGTGCACGACAGGTGACCCTGATAGGCGGTGAATCATTTTTCCTATGAGAGGCTATTTTCGGAAATGGTACCACATTGCATGCTGATAAATGAGTCAGGTGCATGCATCATTCTATGCATGATTGTTTGAGTTGTGAAATGCATTGGATGATTGCTTTGTTGAGTGTGTATTGGAATCATGGATTTTTGTTAATGATTGTGATGGGTAAAATTGTTTCCTTCCCAATTGCTGCTATCTGATGTTTGTTGATTTTATATAATAAACTCACCCTTGCATTTGTTGTACTGTGTGGTTGGTACCTGTGATGATCGCGAATTTTCGTTCGTGGGAGCAGATGAGCATCAATAGGTGACCTTGGAGAGAGATCTTCTTTTTGTTGGAGCCACCAAGCTGACGTAATGACGTTGGAACTCTCTTTGGAAGAGTTGTATTTTGTTAATTAACTCTTCATAGTTAATCCCTTAATCTTTTTTGTAGACATGTATATTTTGAATTGTAATTACATGAAAAACTAAATTAAGTTCTAAACATGTGAATGATGAGTACTGATATAGTATATGTATACATATGTATTTAATTGTTGTACTTGTATCTTGTGTATGATGATTGTATTATTGCAAAAAACTTACTACCATTTTCATAATCAAACTAATGAAGTTTTCATTAAAATTTGAAACTTACACGTCTAGAGTTTATGATGTCGTAGCGACGAGACGGGTCGTTACAGCGTCCATAATTGTTTTCCTTAAAGAATAAAGTGACATGTCCTCACTTGTTCTAATGATTTTAGGACCACTAGAACATTCAAACAATACCCCTTCGGATGATGAAATCATGTCACCATCAAAATACACAACAGTAGATACATTCTCCATGTTTCAAATAATATGGTGAATAGCAACCCAAGGTGTTGAGTTGCATCAAATCCTTACAACTATCTGTGTTAAAGGATCTATGTAAGACATCGATCGAATCGCACCAAAATTAGAGGGTTCCAAGGTTGTGCAGGTAGGAAACTGTATAATTGATGATAACTTAAAGGAATTAATTGGTACTACCTATACCAACAAAATGCATCTATTTTTCAGTACCTTATCACTTAAGAACTCCATAGTTAAGCATATTTGACTTGGAGTAGTTATCTGGTGGGCCTGAATAAGGACATATCATATTGAAAAGTCTCGTATTTGTTTGTGGGGATAATCATTTATCCTAAAAGTAGCCGAAGTAGATTATCAAGTTCTAAGAAAGAGCTACCTACAAAGGACTCTGACCTGTGAAGGGTTCTTACCAACAGAAAAGTTGAGAGAAGTGTTACTATATGAAGTATCATAGAGTTTTAGTCGTTGAGACGCAATAATTAAGGGTGTTACATATGGTATCAGAGTATACGTCTCTCCTAGTATGATGTGGTTCTAGGACAAACCAAGTGAAAAATGGTAGACATGTAACACCCCAATTGAATCACATCAGAATGAGAGGGATCCCATGTTGTGTAGATATGGAATTGTACAGTTGATGATTAGTTAAAAAAATTAATTGATACTACTTATACCAACAAGAGGCATATATTTTTAGGTATCCTTTCACTTAAAAACTCCCACAGTTAAGCGTGCTTCACTTGGAGTAGTTATGGGATGGGGACCTTCTAGGAAGTTTTCCAGAAAGCGTGTGAGTGAGGACAAAACATGCTAAAAATTCTCGTGTTAGTTTGTGGGGATAATCATTTATCCTAAAAGTAGTTGAAACATATTGTCGAGGTCTGGAAAAAGGCTACCTACGAAGGATTTTGACCGGTGGAGGGTTCTGACCAACATGAAAGTTGAGTGAAGTGTTACCATGTAAAGTTCTGTAGAGTGTGAGCCGTTGAGACATCAATAATCAAGGGCTTTATAATCTATTGTTCTCTTGTGAGCCATACCAACTATTGAGATTGCAACGACAAAGTAAATGGTTTAAATTACATCTATATTTAATATGGTTGGTATGTGTATCTGATAGAGTGATTTTAGTTAAATTTTTGTCTATCATTCTTAGCTTGTTTGACCTCTTTTGGACTTTTATTTTTCCATTCTAACTCAGTTTTTGGCCTACGCAAGTAAGTGAACTTAATTGCTAATTGTAGCGTATTTTCGGATTTTTGCTCACTTAACGTATCTGACTTGTGCAGGGCCTATAGAATGATACCGATCTCCGAATGTAGCATTCTAGGAGTCCCTGGAAAGATAGCAAAAAGATCTACAAGTTTGATAGAAATAGCCCGAGGCCAATTCTATCATTTTGAGGGTCATTTTGAGCTTCGAAGTTAGCACCTTTGCACTTGTAATTTTGGGCTGCGAATTTGATTCTCATGGTTGTAAATAGTAAATAATTAGATTGTTGGGTTTGTTTATAGCCCATTCTATTTTCAGAACTTAGTCACTAATATATTAGTGACTTTAGTGAAAACATTGACAACACACTTTACAATTCAATAAACAAGTTTTATATTTCTTTCTTTAGTTTTTAGAATCAAAAGCTTGTTCTTCATTTTATCTCATTTGTTCTTCATTGTTCTTCATCTTCTTCATTTCCATTTTGCTATTCTTCCATTTTTCTGCACTCATTTCATGGGGCTTTCCTTTGTGATCATCATGGAAGGCTAAATCATTAATCAATCCAAGGATCTAACTCAAGCAAGAGAAGAATTGGAGTTTCGGTTCGGTATTTCGAATTATACTTGAATATGCACCTTGTTCTTCAATTTCTATTATGTTTTCATGATTATGGATGCATTTAGGATTGAAAGTGAAATAGGATTATGGATTCATGTCTTAATTTCAAATGATAATCACAAGATTAATTGAATGATATTTCAGTTAGGGTTGTGGTTTCAATTAATTTAGGAGTAGAATCGATTGAACTGCTTCTATTGATGACCGCCAGAACCAAAATTGATGTGCATGCAGGAACTCTTTCTATGGAGTTTGGTGATGACATTGTTCAGTTCAACATTTTTGAGGCTATGAGACATCTTGTAGAGGAGCATTCTGTTTTTCTTCTTGATATCATTGATGCTGCAATAGATAGTGTAGATATTTTTGACTTACTTTCTGATTTTTCTTCTGACTTTTCTGACTTTGATCTTGATTCCTGTAATTGTACCTGTGATGATTCTGCTGCTGTGTGTAGCATTTGTGCGGAAATTTCCTCCGCACTTCACTCTGATTGTGTTCCAGGTAGATACAAGTTCTGAGCCTATTATCCCACTTCCCTCAGCCCCTATTCTTTCCTTACCTTCCACTATTCAGCCCCCTTCCTTGGAGCTTAAGTCACTACCTGAGCACCTCAAGTATGTATATTTAGATGATGCTCAAAAGCTCCCAGTCATCATATCTAGTAGTCTGCCACTGGAGCATGAAGAAAAAGTTGATGCATGTTTTGAGAGGCCGCAAAAGGCCATTGAATGGACACTTGTTGACCTTCCAGGAATTAATCCTTCCATCTGCATGCATCGGATACTTTTGGAGGATGATTCTAGACCAGTGAGGCAACCCCAGAGGAGGCTGAATCCCACTATTCTTGATGTGGTGAAGAAGGAAGTGACGAAGCTACTAGCTGCAGGGATCATCTATCCCATCTCTGATAGCACTTGGGTTTCACTTGTCCAAGTGGTTCCTAAGAAGTCGGGTCTCACAGTTGTGAAGAATCAAGATAATGAGCTGATTCTGACTAGAGTGGCCAAAAGTTGGCGAGTTTGCATTGATTACAGGAGACTTAACCAGGCCACTCGCAAGGACCATTTCCCTCTACCTTTCATTGATCAAGTTTTAGAGAGGTTGGCAGGTAAATCACATTATTGCTTTCTTGATGGTTTTTCTGGTTACATGCAAATCCATATTGCACCAGAATATCAACATAAGACCACATTCATTTGTCCATTTGGCACATTTGCTTACACCTGGATGCTTTTTGGCCTATGCAACGCACCTGGCACCTTCCAAAGGTGCATGGTAAACATCTTTTCTGATCTATTAAAGAGTTTCATGGAGGTGTTTATGGATGATTTCACTGTTTATGGTTCCTCTTTTGATGCATGTTTGGATAGTCTCTCTAGAGTGCTTGACCAATGTATTAGTACTAACCTTGTTCTTAACTTTGAGAAATGCCATTTCATGGTGCATAAGGGTATAGTCCTAGGACATTTGGTCTCTAGTAGAGGTATTGAGGTTGATAAGGCAAAAATTGATGTGATTACCTCTTTGCCTTACCCCGCTTCTGTGCGGGAAGTACGTTCTTTTCTTGGACATGCCGGTTTTTATAGGAGATTCATTCAGGATTCAGTAAGATTGCATTGCCATCGTCCAAGCTTCTCCAAAAGGAAGTAGACTTTACATTTGACCAGCCTTGCAAAGAGGCATTTGAGGGATTGAGGAAGAAGCTGACTACCTCTCCCATCATGCAGCCGCCAAATTGGGAGCTTCCCTTTGAGCTCATGTGTGATGCCTCTAATTATGCACTTGGGGCTGTGTTGTCCCAAAGAGTTGGTAAACTATCCCATGTCATTGCTTATGCTTCACGCACTTTGGATGCAGCCCAAGTTAACTACACCACCACTGAAAAGGAGCTTTTGGCTATTGTTTTTGCTTTAGATAAATTTAGATCTT
>PYAF01002542.1:152754-167403 GCA_007407185.1 Glycine tomentella
TGCTGACATTGTTAATTTCCTTGTTGCATCTGTTGTTCCACCTCATGCATCTAGGTCCCAAATAGCTAAACTTAAGAGTGATGCTAAATATTATGTTTGGGATGATCCTTATTTGTGGAGGTTTGGTAGTGACCAAGTGATCCGAAGGTGTGTGCCTGATCATGAAATTCAGTCTATTCTTCAGTTTTGTCATGGCACATCTACCGGAGGTCATTTTGGTCCTCAGAGGACCGCCAGGAGGGTATTAGACTGTGGGTTCTCCTACCTTGTTTAGAGATGCTCATCACTTTACCACCACTTGTGAGCAGCGTCAGAGAGCAGGAGGCACAATTACACATAGACATGAGATGCCTTAGCAACCCATTATTTTCTGTGAGATTTTTGATGTCTGGGGTATTGATTTTATGGGTCCATTTCCTGTTTCTCATGGCTTTTCATATATTTTGCTTGCTGTTGATTATGTTTCTAGATGTGTTGAGGCTAAGGCCACTGATAGAGTGCTTTTAGTTGAATATTTTTCTATCCTTCTTAGCTTATTTGACTTCTCTTGGACCTTTATTTTCCTATTCTAATTTAGTTTTTGGCCTAGGCAAGTAAGTGGGCTTAATTGCTAATTGTTGCGTATTTTTGGATTTTTTGCTCACTTGACGTATCTGACTTGTGCAGGACCTATAGGATGTTACCGATTTCCGAATGGAGCGTTCTAGGAGTCCCTGGAAAGATAACGAAAAGATATACAAGTTTGCTAGAAATAGCCCGAGGCCAATTCTATCATTTAGAGGGTCATTTTAAGCTTTGAAGTTAGTGCCTCTGCACTTGTAATTTTGGGCTGCGAATTTGACTTTCATGGTTGTAAATAGCAAATAATTAGATTGTTGGGTTTGTTTGTGGCCCATTTTATTTTCAGAACTCAGTCACTACATATATTAGTGACTTTAGTGAAACTTGGACAGCACTTTTACATTCAATAAAAATAGTTTTTACTTTTCTTTCTTTTAGTTTTTAGGATCAAACTCGTTCTTTATTTTCTCTCATTTGTTCTTCATTGTTCTTCATCTTCTTCATTTTCGTCTTGCTATCCTTTTATTTTACTACTCTCATTTCATGGGGCTTTCCTTGGTGATCATCATGGAAGGCTAAATCATTAATCAATCCAAGGATCCATCTCAAGCAAGAGAAGAATTGGAGTTCCGATTTGGTATTTCAAATTCTATTTGAATCTTCACCTTCTTCTTCTTCTTCTTCTTCAATTTCTATTATGTTTTCATGATTATGACTACATTTAGGATTGAAAGCGAGTTAGGATTATGGATTCATGTCCTAATTTCGAATGATAATCACAAGATTAATTGAATGATATTTCAGTTAAGATTATGGTTTCAATTAATTTAGGAGTAGAGTCGATTAAACTGCTTCTATTGAGATTGAATGAATGTTCATGATAGAATCAATTTATGAGAATGATGATGATTCAAATAGCTTGGGTTGGTGAATTGGATTGATGCTTTCTCATCTGTTTTACTTTATTCCTTGATAATCTTGTTAATTTTTGCATTGTTCTTTAATTTTAGTTTGTGTTCTTGCATGTTTTACTTTACGCATATCAACTGTTTGACAAAATCCCCCCTTATTATTACCAATGATTTGAAGCTAGAACCATATTGATCGTGTCTCTGAGTCGACCAAGGTTAGCTCTGTGCTACAGAATTAGCTTAGTAAAATTGTTTTTGATGCGTCTCGACAAAGCAATATCAGCCACCAGAACTAATGATTCTAAAGTTGTTGTGGATTTTGTGAGATCCAACATTTTTTGCAGGTTTGGTGTGCCTAGAGCCATTATCGGTGACCGGGGGAGCCATTTCTGTAACCGGTCATTCGCATCCTTGCTTCAGAAGTATGGGGTTGTGCATAGAGTTGCTACAGCCTATCATCCCCAAACTAATGGGCAAGCAGAGGTTTTCAACAGAGAGATCAAGCAAGTGTTACAGAAGGTGGTGCAACCAAATAGGAAAGATTGGAGCAAGCTTCTTGAGGATGCTTTATGGGCTCATAGGACTGCTTACCGCACACCTTTGGGGATGTCTCCCTATAGGGTGGTTTTCGGTAAGGCATGCCACCTTCCAGTGGAGATTGAGCACCGTGCTTATTGGGCGGTGAAGAGTTGCAACATGGCATTTGATGAAGCGGGTATGCAAAGGAAGCTTCAGTTGCAAGAGCTTGAGGAGATTCGTTTGGAAGCCTATGAGAACTCCAAGATTTACAAGGAGAAGGAAAACCTCTGAAATTCTTTCCATATTGGACCTTGGACATATTGTAGTTCCGAATCGAATTTAGTGAAGAAATTTCATGACTCTAGGATTCTTAGAAAGGAGTTCCATAGTGGCCAAAAAGTGTTATTGTTTAATTCTCGCCTTAAGCTTATTTCCGGTAAACTTCGATCTAGATGGGATGGACCTTTTGTTATTACTAATGTTTTTCCCCATGGTGCAGTTGAGATTAAAAATGAAGCTACCGGTAAAGTCTTCAAGGTCAATAGTCACCAACTCAAAGCATTTCATGAGAGCCCTCAAGTGGAGGAAGAGATTGTGGAGGACATCTCTTTGGTCCTGCCAATTTTGTGTGAAGATGTGTCTTGAATGACATTTGGGGAGTTTCCTTTTCCCTTCTTTTATTTGTTGTCTCTTTGTTGCATTTCTTTGCATGCTTACATTGAGGAAAATGTGCATTTCAAGTGGGGGTGAAGGATCCTAAAAATTTCTGAAACTTTCGTTATTTTCTGTTTTCTATTTTCTGTCTGTTTATGTTTTGTTGCTGTCTGTTTGTCAGTGTCCGTTGTTTTCTATTTTTTGTTTGTCTGTTTCAATTTTTGAGTCTGTATGTTTTTTGTTGTCTGTTTCTGCTGTTTCTATTTTATTGCCGTTTTTATTGAATTTAGGCACTTTTTCATGTTTTTCATAGGATTTCCAACTTGTATAAATTGTGAGAAATGTTAAAAAGTTGGTTGGGTTGAGAGGTTTCATACTTGATGTGAATCATTGTTGCAATTGTTGAAGTGATAAGTAGGCTTGAGAAATAAAGTTTAAGATGAACCATGTGTGGTAGAATTATGCCTTGTGAGTTTTTGAGCCTTTGTGGATATGTTCTTTCATGTGTGATTTCACCCTTGTGCTAGATTACTCTATGTTTTGCCTTGCCTCTTTTGACATTCCTTGTTGCACATGCTTTGATTGAGATGATTTAGCCCTTTTTTTTTTAGCCACTAGCCAAATAAACCTATCCTTGTGTTGATATCTACTGTCACCCTCTTTGAGCCTCTAGCCTTTTCTTTCTTGTTTAGCCCATTAAAAACAAAGAAAAAAAAATGGAAAACCATGTTATCCCAGCTTTAGGGAAAAAATGGGCTTTGGAATTGTTTTGGGAGTGGGTTTCAAACAAGTGTGGGGTGTTTGTCTTTTGTTTTGTTTTGAAAGAAAAGAAAAGAAAAAGAGAAAAGAAAGAGTTCAAATAGCAAAAGTCCAAAGAAAAAAAAGAAAAAATTGTGTATAAAAAAAAAAGAAAAAATTGTGTATAAGTAAAGAAAAAGAAGTTCAAGCAAAGAAAAAGAAATATGCAATAAAAGTTGTTATAGTTCATTTTCATTCTTGTAAATTCTTTTAAATTTCATCTTATTGCTTTTATCCTTCTTTTATCTTGTTGGCTTGCTCCCTATTGTCCCTCTTTTCTCTTAAGTTTTAGCCTAAATATCCTTTTCTCATCCACCTTTACCTAAGCCACTCATTACAAGCTAATAAAGTCCTTTTGATCTTTTGATACATATGTATTTCAAGTTGAATGAATTAGAGTCTTGTCAATACTTGGATGTGCTAGTTGCATGTGGTGTTTGAGTGTAAATACAAGCCACACACATCATGTGAGGTTGAGTGCCACCCTTTGAGAGAATTCTATCACCTTGGTGCATTCTTAATCCTAAACTTAACTACTTTTTCACTTTGCACTTTGTGATCATGTTTTCATGGATTGTTTGTTACCTCAATATTATTCTTCCATCTTTCCATGTCTCTCACTTTTGTGCATTTTTGTGATCCATTGAAAAATATGTGTGCCTTGTTCATACCTTTTCTTTAAATTTTTGGTTTACTTTAGTTTGAATTTTTCTCTTAGTCTTTCTTTTAGTTTTGCCCAGGAGTGCAAATGTTCAAGTGTGGGGTATTTTGATAGAGTGATTTTAGTTAAATTTTTGTCTATCATTCTTAGCTTGTTTGACCTCTTTTGGACTTTTATTTTTCCATTCTAATTCAATTTTTGGCCTAGGCAAGTAAGTGGGCTTAATTGCTAATTGTAGCGTATTTTTGGATTTTTGCTCACTTAATGTATCTGACTTGTACAGGGCCTATAGAATGATATCAATCTCCGAATGCAGCATTCTAGGAGTCCCTGGAAAGATAACAAAAAGATCTACAAGTTTAATAGAAATAGCCCGAGGCCAATTCTATCATTTTGAGGGTCATTTTGAGCTTCGAAGTTAGCACCTTTGCACTTGTAATTTTGGGCTACGAATTTGATTCTCATGGTTGTAAATAGTAAATAATTAGATTGTTGGGTTTGTTTATGGCCCATTCTATTTTCAGAACTTAGTCACTAATATATTAGTGACTTTAGTGAAAACTTGAACAACACACTTTACAATTCAATAAAACAAGTTTTATATTTCTTTCTTTAGTTTTTAGAATCAAAAGCTTGTTCATTTTCTCTCATTTGTTCTTCATCTTCTTCATTTCCATTTTGCTATTCTTCCATTTTTCTGCACTCATTTCATAGGGCTTTTCTTGGTGATCATCATGGAAGGCTAAATCATTAATCAATTCAAGGATCTAACTCAAGCAAGAGAAGAATTAGAGTTCCGGTTCGGTATTTCGAATTCTACTTGAATATTCACCATTTTCTTCAATTTCTATTATGTTTTCATGATTATGGATGCATTTAGGATTAAAAGTGAATTAGGATTATGGATTCATGTCTTAATTTCAAATGATAATCACAAGATTAATTGAATGATATTTCAGTTAAGGTTGTGGTTTAAATTAATTTAGGAGTAGAATCGATTGAACTACTTCTATTGAGATTGAATGAATGTTCATGTTAGAATCAACTTATGGGAATGATGATGATTCAAATAGCTTGGGTTGGTGAATTGGATGGATGCTTTCTAATCTATTTTACTTTACTTCTTGATAATCTTGTTAATTTTTGCATTGTTCTTTAATTTTAGTTTGTGCTCTTGCATGTTTTACTTTACGCATACCAACTGTTTGACAAAGATCCCCCCTTATTATTACCAATGATTTGAAGCTAGAACCATATTGATCGTGTCTCTGAGTCGACCTACGTTAGCTTTGTGCTGCAGAATTAGCTTAGTAAAATTGTTTTTGATGCGTCTCGACAAAGCAATATCAGTATCAAAAAAAGTAGAGAACTCAATCAATTATTACAATGTTCAGTCAAGAAAACCATCAAATTTATTTTTAAAGTTTTTTTCAATTTTTTTTCAAAAAACATTACAACAAAATCATGAATATTTAGCTCTATTTGGGGTGCCATAAAAATAACAATGAAATTGTGATTCCGTTTCATTGTTTGGGGTGACAAAAAAATATAAAATGGGATCATGATTTCGTTGAACACAACATAATGCAAACACAGTTCCATTGTGTTATGGGAGGTGTGAACAATGTAATACAATGGAATCATGGTTCCACTTTGCATGACCTACAACGAAACCATGATTCCCTGGGAAGGGATTTTGGGAATAAAAAAAGTGTCAATCACTTGGTAGGGGCCAATAGCAATGGCAGTGGGGCCAATAACAACTCCTAAACCCACCTAACACCGACTAGAAGCCCAATGACTAGCCCATGAAAACTAATAAGGGAGTTTCTATTCTTACCACCCACATGGGTGGCTTTTTAAACCTCCACAAAACATACGAGTCAAATATTCTAGTGGTTTTAAACCGCCAAAAATCATTTTTTAAAAACTAAATAAAAAATTAAATTTTGACGGTGATGTGTTGCAAACACATCTTAGTTTTAGGCTAGTTTTAGGTTATAAATTAGTTAAATAATTAGGAAAATAGGTTAGAATTAGTTAAGTTCGTTAATTTATTGTTTTTAATCTCATTCATTACCAATTGAGCAATTTCAGGTTAAAAAGAGGAGTTCAAAGTAAAGAAAAGAAGAAAACAAAGTTTCAAGTACCGCGCGGATCGCGTAGGAACTCGCGCGGATCGCGGCAGATGAAGAATAGAAGGCCTCAGTCTCGAAGATCCCACGCGATTAGCATGGTAAGGCCGCAAGTACCGTGCCATCAGCACCGGAGCCGCGCCATCAACGCCATTACTTCGAATAATCCACGCGGTTAGCGTGGAGTCGCGCGCGGGTCGCGCGAGAGAGATCCAATTGCCAGTTTTAAACTTATTTGTTTCGAAATTCAGCACAGAAATAAGCTTTGTTACCTTAATTAAATTATCCTATAAATATAAGGCTTCTGAGGACTGAGAGGACACCTTTTATCATCCATTATTCATCTAATACATTCTCTTCATCCTTCAAAACCTCTGGAAATCAAGAATCAAGGCTAGGGTTTCAGCACAACTATGTATTCATCTAGTGCTTTGATGTTTTTGAGGCCTATGGCAGGCTAAATCTTGCATTGTGGGAAGGCCATGAACTGATGTGAACTTCTCTGTAATTTGACTGATATTGAATAATAATGTTTTAATTGTTTTATTCTATTATGTTCTTATTTCTATTCTTATTTGGAATTGGTCACTCTGATTAAGTACTTGGGGTTAGGATTCGCAATGGGGACGTTGGGATTCTAATTTCTGACCTGTTTAGAATAACAGTTGTTCATCACCTAGGGATAGGGATGCGTGGCTGGAAAAACTATAATATGATCTTTTAAATGCTTCAACTGATAGACTTCACTAAGGAATTAGGTTTTCGATTCAGGGTAAAGGGTTAATTCACTAAGGGATTAGGGATTAACTAATCTAGAAAAGACTTATTATTTAAACAATTATAACAAGAAACACCTATAATATGTTCTCTAAATGCTTAGTTTGACAGAATTGCTAAGGGGTTAGGATTCTCGATCGAATTAAAGAGTTGAATCGCTAGTTATCTAGGATTTACAAATTTAGGAGAGATTTATCATTTGTGTACATTAAATTAATAGACCAGTCAAGTGAAAGAGGAGGAATCAGAGGGGATTGTGCCTGACCACAATTACTTTTCCATTGGTAACTTCACAATTCAATTTACTGCTTTCTTTAATTCTTGTTTTACATTTGAACAATCAATCAATCAAATCACTCTCTTGCAATATTTTCTGTTTTATATTCAATCACATTGATCCTTTATTACTGTAATTTCACCCCAATCCCTGTGGAGAACGATACTCACTTACCTAAATTATTACTTGAAACGATCGGTGCACTTGCCGAGGTGCGAGCGTATTAAATTGCTAACAAATTTTTGGTGCCGTTGCCAGGGATTGGCAATCAGATTTTACAGTAATTTTAATCTTGTAATTGAATTTTTTGTTACTAATCGCTACTCTAAGTTTTATGCGAAGTTCAGCTAGTTCCGAGGACTTACAATTTGACCCAGAAATAGAAAGAACAATCCGAAGGAGACTAGCTAGACAAAGAAGGAGAGAAGCTGAAAATTTTGACTTTGATTCACTTCCTGAATTAGAGTCAGAAGAAGAAATGGCTGAAGAACAACCTAATCAGCCAAGGCGTAGACCGAAAGATGAACTAATGGAGGATATTCTGGCTCCTATGTTCACAAGACCTAACTCCAGTATTGTGAGGCCACCAATACAAGCTAATCACTTTGATATAAACCCTTCATTGATAGCATTGGTGGAACGCAGTCAATTTGGAGGAGAGGACTTTGAAGACCCGTATGACTTCATTGACAGATTTCTCAGAATCTATGATACTATAAGACACCAAGGGGTCTCAGATGATGCAGTGAGATTAAGTTTATTCCCTTTTGCTGTTAAGGGAAATGCATTGAGATGATTGAATAGACAAACATCAAATAGCATCTCAACTTGGGAAGACTTAGTCTCAAGATTCTTTGCTGAGTACTTTTCCATGGATAAATATAACCGATTGGTGAATGAAATCACCAATTTCACTCAGAATGGAAGAGAATCCCTTTGTGCTGCGTGGAATAGATTCCAAGAGTTGATTAGGAGGTGTCCACAATATGATATGCCTGTAGGTAAGCAGGAACGTATATTCTTTAATGGTATGACTCCTGACACTCGTATGATTGTTAATGTTGCAGCAGGGGGTACTATAAGATCCAAGATAGCAGCTCAGACATATGAGCTTATTAATTCTTTGGCCCGGAATGAAAACGAAAGTATAGCACATTAGCCAAAGAGAGAACCAATTCAGCTGTCCACTAATGATGCAATGCTTGCAGAGCAGAAAATTTTTGCACAACAACTTGCCAAATTGACTGAAAAGATTGATAGACTGCAAATTTCTGCAGCCCAAGTGGCAGCTAGCCAACCACATGTAGTCTGTGAGTACTGCCAAGGTGAGCATGAGTCTAATGTTTGCCCTATTCTTGTTGGAGCTGACCTTGTGCAGGTTAATGGCGTGTGGAATGAACAGAGGCAGCAGCAGCCTTATCAGAGAAATTACAACAATTTTGCTCCGGGAAACAACTATCAAAGGAAATTTCAAGGAGGTGGCTTAGACTAAAAGTCCAATAACTACTTGCAGCCCCCTCCTATTCCCAACAAGGAGCCTTCAGAACTTGAAAAGGTAGTGTTGCAGTTGTCAAAAACAACAACAGAATTCATAACTGAAGCAAGAGCTCACAGAACCAATCAAGATGCTTCCATTAGAAATCTGGAAAACCAGATTGGTCAGCTTGCAAAACAATTGGCTGAAAGACCACAAGGCCAATTTCCAAGTGATACAATTGTAAACCCAAGGGAACATGCCAAGGCCATCACAACTAGAAGTGGTAAGGTGCTTAATCAACCAAAAAGGCCTGAGGCAAGCAAAAAGGAAGCTGAGAAAAATTCTGCAGCAGTTGAACCATCCAAGGAAAAAGCTGCAGAAAAATCAGAAGAACAAAATTCTGCACCACAACCAAAGAAGTGGGACTTTTCTCGCTTTGAGAAGCCCCCATATCCGGTGCAAACCAAGCAACAAGTGCAGAAGCAACAATTTGCCAGGTTCTTAGACATGTTTAAGAAGTTACACATTAACATTCCATTTGCTGAGGCATTAGCTAATATGCCTAATTATGCAAAATTTATGAAAGAACTTCTATCTAAGAAACATAAGCTGCAAGATTGTGAAACCATAGCACTTACTGAGGAGTGCAGTGCAATAATTCAAAGGAAGCTTCCACCCAAATTGAAAGATCCTGGAAGTTTTAATATCCTTATAGACATAGGAAACATTAATGTAGGGAAAGCACTTTGTGATTTAGGGGCTAGTATAAATTTAATGCCATTGTCTATGTGTAAGTCCCTAGGCATATCTGAACTTAAACCAACTAGAGTATCCTTGCAACTAGCAGATAGGTCCTTGAGAACACCCTCACGGGTGATTGAGGATGTTCTAGTAAAGGTAGACAAATTTATATTCCCTGCTGATTTTATTGTGCTAGACATGGAGGGTGAAAGTGAAATCCCTCTGCTATTAGGAAGGTCTTTCCTAGCCACTGCTAGGGCCTTAATAGATGTAGAGCAAGGAAAGCTTGAACTAAGATTGAATGATGAATCTGTTGTATTCAGTGTATTTGATGCCATGAAACATCCAGCTGATGAACATGATTGTTTTAGGCTAGATGTATTGGATAATGTTATTTGTGCAGGCATTACAGCAGGTTTTAAAACAGCTGGGAGTGAAGAAGATGCAGAAATTGCTGCAGCAGCAAATTATGCAGAAAATTTGATAGCACATGCAGCACATAGAGCAAATTATGCAGAAGTAATTGCAGCGGAAATTTCTGCAGTAGATATAGCAATTGTGGCAGCAGTCAATGGTGCAGCAGAAGAAATTTCTGCAGAACTAAAATCAGCAAAAAACACAGCTGAATCAAATGCACCTGTTTTAGAAAAGCTGGAGCAGAAGGAAGGAGACATTCCCACCAGAGCACCTAAGGTTGAAATGAAGGAATTACTAGAACATCTGAAGTTTGTCTTCCTAGGTGAGAATGAAACATATCCAGTCATAATAAGCAAAGGGCTGGAATGGTTTGATGAAGAAAAATTGCTCAAGGTACTCAAGGAGCACAAGTCAGCTATTGGTTGGTCTATTTCAGACCTCAAAGGTATAAATCCCTCCTTTTGCACTCATAAAATATTAATGGAAAGTGATGTTAAACCTGTTAGGCAGCCACAAAGAAGGCTCAATCCCACAATGAAAGAAGTGGTAAGAAAAGAAGTTGTTAAGCTTTTAGATGCAGGTATGATATATCCAATCTCAGACACATCTTGGGTAAGTCCTGTACAAACTGTTCCAAAGAAGGGAGGCATGACGGTCATTCAAAATGACAACAATGACTTGATTCCCTCAAGAACCATCACGGGCTGGAGAATGTGTGTTGATTACCGAAGGCTTAATGATGCAACTAGAAAAGACCATTTTCCACTTCCATTCATGGACCAAATGCTTGAACGCTTAGCTGGTCATGACTACTATTGCTTCCTTGATGGTTACTCTGGGTATAACCAAATCCCAGTGGCACCGGAAGACCAAGAAAAGACAGCCTTCACATGTCCATTTGGGGTGTTCGCCTACAGAAGAATGCCATTTGGGTTGTGTAATGCACCTGCAACCTTCCAGAGATGCATGCTTTCAATTTTCTCTGACATGGTAGAAAGAGGGCTTGAGGTATTTATGGATGATTTTTCTGTTTTTGGGCCTTGCTTTAATTCTTGTCTAGCTAACTTAGCCAAAGTACTGAAAAGATGTCAAGAGACAAATTTAGTTCTAAACTGGGAAAAATGTCATTTCATGGTAAGGGAGGGCATAATGCTAGGTCACAAAATATCTGAAATGGGAATAGAGGTTGATAGGGCTAAATTGTTATTGATTGAGAAATTACCTCCTCTTATTAATGTGAGTGGTGTTCACAGTTTTTTAGGCCATGCAGGTTTTTACCGAAGATTCATCAAGGATTTCTCAAAAATCTCAAAACCATTAAGCCAACTGCTGGAGAAAGACACTAAGTTCACATTTGATGATGCTTGTCTGAATGCATTCAACACTTTGAAACAAAAACTCACCACTGCACCTATTTTGATTGCTCCGGATTGGAGTTTGCCTTTTGAATTAATGTGTGATGCTAGTGATTATGCAGTAGGTGTAGTTTTAGGACAAAGGAAAGAAAAGCGTTTGCATGTTATTTATTATGCTAGTAAAATCCTAAATGAGGCACAAGTGAATTATGCCACAACTGAGAAAGAGATGCTAGCTGTTGTTTATGCCCTTGATAAGTTTAGATCATACTTAGTAGGGTCAAAAGTAATTGTTTATACTGACCATGCAGCTCTTAAATTTCTGCTGCACAAGCAAGATGCAAAACCACACTTGCTGCGTTGGATGTTGTTGTTGCAGGAATTTGACTTAGAAATAAGAGACAAAGCTGGAGTGGAAAATAAAGTTGCAGACCACTTGTCTAGGATTCAGGAGAAGGACTTGCAAGATGGACCAGAGATAGAAATCAATGAATCCTTTCCTGATGAGCAAGTGCTAGCTGTACAAATCAGTCCATGGTTTGCTAGCATGACCAACTACAAAGCTGCTAAAATCATTCCTGAAGATCTAAATTGGCAGCAAAGGAAGAAATTTCTGCATGATGCAAGAAGGTATTTCTGGGATAACCCTTACCTATATTTTCAATGCACTGACAATGTTATCCGCAGATGTGTAGCTGAAAGTGACGTGCCGGATATTCTGTGGCACTGTCATTCCTCTAACTATGGAGGTCATTTTGGAGCAAATAGAATTGCACACAAAGTGCTGCAATGTGGCTACTATTGGCCAACATTATTCAAAGATTCCAAGAACTTTGTGATGCAGTGCGATAGCTGTCAAAGGACAGGAAATGTTTCGCGCAGAGATGAGATGCCACTCAACAACATCCAAGAGGTTGAGCTGTTTGATGTGTGGGGCATTAACTTCATGGGACCTTTCCCTAAGTCATTCTCCAACCAATACATCTTGGTTGCTGTAGATTATGTTTCCAAGTGGGTTGAGGCAGCTGCTTTACCCACCAATGATGCCAAGGTGGTGGTCTCATTCCTAAGAAAGAATATCTTCATCAGATTCGGGGTGCCAAGAGCAATCATTAGTGATGGAGGAACTCACTTTTGCAACAAGCAATTTGACAGCTTGTTAGCAAAGTATGGAGTCAAGCACAAAGTGGCAACCCTATATCATCCTCAAACAAGTGGCCAAGTAGAGATTTCCAACAGAGAATTGAAACGAATACTTGAGAAAACTGTTGGAACATCAAGAAAAGATTGGTCTAAGAAGCTAGATGATGCTTTGTGGGCATACAGGACTGCATTTAAGACTCCAATAGGTATGTCTCCCTTTCAGCTTGTCTATGGTAAGGCTTGCCATCTCCCTATTGAACTTGAACATAAAGCAATATGGGCAACCAAGTTTTTAAATTTTGAACTAACAAAAGCTAACGAAAAGAGCTTCAGTTGAATGAATTAGATGAGTTCAGGTTAGCTGCGTATGAAAATGCCAAAATCAATAAAGAGAAGACAAAGAAGTGGCATGACAACCAAATTCGTCCAAAGGAGTTTGTTCCTGGCCAACAACTGTTGTTATATAACTCTCGCCTGCGACTTTTCCCAGGTAAGTTGAAATCACGTTGGTCTGGACCCTTCCTCGTACGAGAAGTTTATCCTTATGGCACAGTGGCAATCTCACCTCTGGATAGTGACCGAGCTTTCAAGGTAAATGGTTATCGTTTGAAACATTACTTTGGAGGTGATGTGGATAGAAATTCAGCTTCTGTTCCACTCCAAGCCACTGAGGTTTAAACTGAAACAAGCATCTAGCTTAAGACGTTAAACGAGCCACTGGTAATGTACATAGTGCTTCAGGTTTTGTTTAAATTTGCTAGCAATGAATTTAACATTCTGCAGCAATTTCATTTTGCATATCCCATAGTAGTAATTAGGTTCATGCATTAGTAATTAGGTATTCAATTCATTTCAAATTTTAATAGCCTAGATACATCATCATACATGTTTCCTCTCTAGTTAAGTTAGGTAGCATTTTTAATTCAGTCCAATTAAATTAGAGGCCAAACAAAAAGAATGACTAAAAGCTGTGCAAAAGACATGGCGCGACTCGCGCCAAGCACGGTGCTAACCGCGCCACACATTCGATCCACCCACGCGGATCGTGTGACATCGGCGCTAACCGTGTGGCCTGCTCGAGCTAAGATCCCTCATTCTACACTTATGCTGGCATGCGGGTGTGCACATAGATGATGACGAGCCTATGGACGTCCCGATCTCCTCGCTGATGAGCCATAAGACTTACTTGGACGCCATGGCAGCCGCAGCTGATGAGCAGGTTCTTCAAGCTTCTAAGCTCAAAACTGAGGAGCTCGCCACCCGCAGTCCTAGAGACTTGCCGACACCACCAGTACCACCGCCACCAGTTTCAGCACCTTCTTCCTCCACTCCTGGACATGAGCCACTCTATACGGACTCTCCCAGTTACTTGGCCTTCCAGGAGTTCGTCCGGACACAGATTGCTCAGCAGACCAGCATGCTTGGGGCAATTTGCAGACATCTTGGAATTTCCTCAGCTGAGTACCGGCTTCCATCCGCCACACCACCAGTTTCAGACACTCCTACACCAGCAGCTACTACTCCAGCCACAGAGACTCCCCCTATTCCATCAGCTGCAGCAGATTCAGAGCTTGCTATTCCTGAACCTACACCCACAGTATAATAACCTAGGCTTTTTATAAAACGGAGTAAAAGAAATAAGAATTTAAATTATAAAATTCTGTCGCAAAAGCCTCAGTGACGAATTTAGCGACAGAATTAGCGACGGAATTAGCGACGGTTTTAGCGACGGATCTGGTCCTGGCGCGGTTAGCATGAGATTGGCGTGAGTAGCGCCACAGGTTCTGCCAGCTGGCGCGATTAGCTGCTGGAAGTTGGCGCGATTAGCGCCAGAATGGCGCGGTTAGCGCCATAAGTGCTCCAGAAAGTCTGTTTTCACTGGAACTTGGCGCGGATAGCGCCATATATGGCGCGATTAGTGCGGGAATGTCGGCAGAACCAGTATTTAAAGGCCATTTTACGAGATTTTGGCCCAAAAGCATGGTTTCTTCTTCCCCACGCCCCAAACCTCCATTGAAGCTTGTTCCAAGCTTTCTTGGACCTTATATACTAGCCTAAACACCTTTCTATGACCTTGGATTGTGAGAGAAACCTTTGGGAAGCTTGAATCCTTCATCTTTTCTCTTAAAATTCCTTGTGTATAAGAGTTAGATTTCTCAAGAGAGAAAGTCCAGAGAACTTGAGAATAGTCGAGACTTAAGGTGGGAGACGGACATCAGAGCT
>PYAF01002543.1:0-14447 GCA_007407185.1 Glycine tomentella
TAAACCCCAAACCCCAAAACCCCTAAACCCCCATCCCCAAGACCCATAAACTCCAAACCCCAACCCCAAGACCCCCAAACCCCAAAACCTCTAAACCCCAAACTCGCAACCCCAAACCCCAAAACTCCCAAACCCCAAAACCCCAAACCCCAAAACTCCCAAGACCCATAAACCCCAAACTCGCAACCCCAAACCCCTGAAACCTAACCCGAGAACCCCCGAACCCCAAAACCCACAACCTCGAACCCCCGAACCCCAAACCCCAAAACTCAAACTCCAAACCCTCAACCCTCAGCCAAGTGACTTCTTTATTGATTATTTTATATGTAATCAATTCAAATTTTTTAGAATTTAAGACAAATGAAGCTCAATTTTAGTAATTTTATATTTTCACTTTTATTGGGTAGCTATTTATTGTTTTGCACTTTTTTATCAAGCTATAAAGAACTTATTAACTCATGTGTATTTATATTTTGGTGTTTAGTGTTTATTATGAATTTAGTTTTTTGCTTTACTCTTTTTTATATGAATATTTTTTATTATTAGACTGTTTAACTCTTTTTTATAATTGTGGATTAGAAGTGTTATTTTTAGAGAAACAGTTTATTTGGTTATTAGTTACACAATTAAATTCCATTGTATGTGTATTGTGAAATATTAAAATAATGTATATTTTTAACATGTATTTTAAAATTAGTTTATTAGTTTATTGGGTTATCTTCTAAATAGACTATTAAATTAATGAAATAAAAAAATACCATTTAGGTTAAATATCCTATTTTACTATTTATATGATTAAGAGATGTGTCTAAAAATTTAATAAATAAAAATATTTTATTTACATCACAAAAAGAAAATAAATTTTTAAATGCACAGTAAAAATACATAATACACTATTTTGTGAATGATTGTATTAGGCACAGTAAAATGGATTGAGGTGATTATATTAATATTAAAATGGATTAAGGAGTAAATAGATACCTATAAAATGTAATCCGTAGAGGCTTTTGTCCGGTTACCATTCTAAAGGAAATCAACTAATCTCTGCAAAAAAAGACACAATATTTAGAAACAAGAGGAAAGTCAAAAGTGTATTGTAAAAATTTCATCATCCCTCAACCAAAAACAACATTGAGAATTATAAAAGAGAAAGCCATATTTCTTGTATTACCGGATCATGACACCACTGACTAAGCCACAAACAAGGTCGTGCCACATTTTGTACAAATCTTGTATTATTTCCTGTCAATGAGCTTGAGCACACACTAAACCGACATCTTTTGTCACTTCAAGCTGGTCTTGAGATGCTACTACCTACTTATTTTAAAAATAATCTTTAAAATAAGTGAGAAACTAGCTTCTGTAGAAGCGTGAATTCTCCCTGCCCTATAGGGAATGTGCTTCTCAACCAAAAGATTAAAGATACTTAAAGTATAATTATTTTTTGTCACTATACATTGATACGTAGTACTTGTCTGCAGTTTAAATATCATGATAGTGGGAAAGAAAATAATTATTTACCCCAAGTTGGTCAATGGAATATGATTAACAAGGTATTATACATTGGTATTACAATGATCTGTTTCCAAGCAGTTGTGAAATGCAACTGTTTTAGCTTGCTTTTGAAAGAATAAAGGGGAATGCTAATATTTGTATAAGTCATTTATAACAAGATTATTTTTACTTTGGTCCAATTTAATTTAAATTATAAAATTCCCAATTTATGTGTTATTCCCGTTTAAAGTGGAGTTTTCATGTGATAGTTTTTAATATTGATCACTTTGTCGGTTAATACTTGAATGATACAGAAAATGATAAATGGGATGACTGTCAGCCGTTTGGCATGCATAAATTTTTCACGAAGCGTACAAGATAGTGTTGCTCACACTTTTTGTACCGAACTAGCTTAAATGTGCCAAGTACCTGGCATGGTAGCTTTCCATCTATTCGGTTTTTAATGTTTGAAGTGTGGACAAACTTTCTTGAAATTCATATTGTTTTTTTGTTGTAGGAATTTAATCAAGAGCCTGTTATCCCCATCTACAATGACAAACCTGAGCACGTGGAGATGAAGCATGTTTACCATGTGTCAACAAACAAAACCAAAGGAAAGGAATTGGAGCTTTTGTTAACAATACTGCCCGACAACAATAGTTATCTATATGGTAAGCCACCTTCAATGATCATAAATGTACATGATTATATAAATTGATGATTCTATTTAGTTCAATTGTCAGGACATATAAGCAATGTTCTGAGTTTAAAATTCTAAATATTCATAATTTCATATAATTATATTTTGTTTTCAGGTGATCTCGAGAGTATTTGTGAAACTGACCTTGGTTTAATTTCTCAAAGTTGTCTGACAAAGCATGTCTTTAAGATCACTAAGCAGTATTTGGCTAATGTGTCTTTGAAAATCAATGTCAAGGTTTGTCTTCTCACAAATCTCAATTACATGAAATAGCTATTTCTTAAGACTTTTAAGTCTATTATCAATTTCTGCTAATTGTCTAATTATTCTCCGTCCTTTTCTTCACCATTATTGCATGGATACATTTTTGTGCATAAAAATCATGTGTACTGGTTATAAGTTGTTTGGCAGATATGACAAGTAATAAAATATATATTTGTAATTTACTAGTAGTTTAAGCTGCTTAAGCTTTTAGCATAGCAACGAGTGTTTTGACCTAAAAAATGATGATGCATTCTTGGTACTTTATCCTTTGTTACTAAAATACACTGTCATGTTGCTAATGTAGTCATCCCTGCTTTATGGATATTGTTGGAATTATTTGACTTCTTTGGAATACTTCCAACAATTAATTAATGATCATTTGACCTCTTCTTGTAGATGGGAGGTAGAAACACCGTTCTAGTTGATGTCGTAAGTTGTAGAATACCATTGGTTAGTGACATACCAACTATAATATTTGGAGCGGATGTTACCCATCTTGGAAATGGAGAAGACTCCAGCCCTTCAATAGCAGTTGTATGCTTATGATCCATTTGTCTTTGATTTTTTAATGTTGCAATGGTTCTTGAGGGTTTTGGTAGCTGGTATCTATTGCTCAAAATGTAGGTAGTAGCAGTTCAAGACTGGTCTAAAGTGACCAAATATGCGGGTTTAGTGTGTACTTAAGCTCATAGACAGGAACTAATATAAGATTTGTACAAAATGTGGCACAAACCTGTTCGTGGCTTAGTCAGTGGGAGCATGATCCGGTAATACAAGAAATATGACTTCCTCTTTTCTAATTCTCAATGTTGTTTTTGGTTGTGGGATGATGAAATTTTTACAATACATTTTTCACTTTCCTCCTGTTTCTAAATATTGCTGTATCTTTTTTTGCAGAGATTTGTTGATTTCCTTTAGAAAGGCAACAAGACAGAAGTCTCTAAGGATTATATTTTATAGGTATGTATGTTTAATTATGATGCAAGGTCAAGGCATGTTGTAGTTTACATAACAAAAAAATGTGGTTTGAACTTGCGTTGATTTTGAGTGGCTAGTGGCAACATGCCCAATTAAAAAATAAAGGTCTAGAATAAATTTGTTCTTTCTAAGCTTTTTTGATTGATAAATTCTATCATGGCATATATTACAGGATGTGCTTTTAGAATAAATGTAAGAAAAATCTACTTTACTCCAACATCTGAAAGTTGTTTGTTGAGCTTAGTTTCAACAATTTGCCTGCAAGAATACATCACTGGTGCATTATTGTTAAAGCACTATTTTATGTTTATCTGAGGGATGGTGTCATATTCTAGTCTGTCAAATCACAATGATTGCAAAGCATTTTTGCCATTTTTGTTTTGTAATTTTAGGAAGGTTGCTAGATATATAGTCTAAATTTATCCAAAGATGTGGGGTGATGTATTTCATTCAAATCAATATCTGTTAATTTTCAAACATTCTAATTTAGAGTTAAGGGTTTAGTGTTCATGTTTCAGGGCTTTGGGTTTTGGGTTCAAGGTTTAGGGTTTATTAACCACTGATCTTCATCGATCTTTGCTGATCTCCGTCATGTTGGCAACTTCTTATAGCTGTGGTGATCGGAGGTCTTGTGTCGTCGATTCAATCTTCTCTGGTTCACACGAACTTCAACCACTCTATCACCGAAAAGCTTGGTGCAATGAACTATCTCTTTTGAAAATCACAAGTTGAGCCTGTGATTCACAGACATTGTCTTCATCACTTCATAAAGAATCTGCAAATTCCAAAGAGGTTTGTGACGCTTGTGGATTGTGATGTTGGTCATGTCGCTGAAGCATATCGAGCTTTAGGGTTTTGGGTTTCAGTCTTGGGGCTTGGGTTAGGGGTTAGGGGTTGGGGTAAGGGGTTGGGGTAGGGTTTAGGCATTAGGTGTTAAGGGTCAGGGTTTAGGATTTCGGGTTTAATTGCCATATTTGTAACCTTCAATAGCCACACTAACTATTGTAGCCTTCTGCCAAAGATAATTTCATGTGGTATTATTGCTTGTCTTTCTGTTGTGTCTTAAAGCTCTTTAGATATCCTATCACATAGGTAATAAGTAATGCTCTGTGCCTATACAATCATTCCATCTAATGCTGCTTTATAACACATACTGAGTGCAAAAGCCAAAAAGAAATAACTTACCAAGTTTATCACAAGTGTCATTAAAAATTAAAGTGAATAATTTAAAAAAAAAAAACTGCACAATTGATTCAGAGAGGTCAAATGTCACAGCTTAACAGCACAACCAATAAATATTCATGTTAATAAAAGACTTTTTAGCATACTATCAGTGATTTTTTGGATAGAATGGATGGACTATTGGTAAGTTGAAACAATAACAACAAATTGATCAGTCTCCAATGGTAATTGAAAAAATCAATTTATATTTAAGCTATGATCAACCAATTGGAAAAGGGCTCAAAAAACTGTCTTTAAACAGTAATCTAGAGCAATAGCATTAGAAACAAAAATTGAAAGACTCTCAGACACATAAATTGTCCCTTCCCATGCATGTGGCAAGAAGCTTTCAAAGTTCAGTTCAGGAAGTGGTCCACCACCTAAGTTTGCAATACCTGCATCACAGAAACTTGTTTCAGTATTACCATTAAATTTATTTAGATTGTACTATTTCAAAAAAGCATTCAACTCAAGACCACAAAAAGACAACATACTATTTTATATAAAATCTAAATTGATTTAGTGGCAAATTTTCAAAATATTTGACATGTACGCATGGTAATATGGTTACCTTTAACAACACCAAAAGCTGCTGCTGCCCCTGTCTTAAGTTGAACATTATCCAAGTTTCTCCGTATCGTGTATCGAAAAGTCACTCCAAACAATGCACAACAAATGAAGTTGATTTCTAAAAGGAAAAGCAGCTGAGTTGTGTTGGTGACCTGCATGAAGCAAATGGGGAACCCTGAAAAAGTACCAACAAGGGCAGATATTGATGTTGTTTTTACTGACTCCCATCTCTCTTCATCTCTATCATTAATGTCTTCACTTTTCATCCCCATGGATGTACTGCCATCTTCAGGACCTCCCACATTTACCAACAGAGAGCATTATGCTTCCTCCACAAGGCTTTCGCCTCGGATATGTCTCTTTGACATTCTCCAATATTAAACTCACTCAATTTTTGTTAGCATTGACTCAAGTATAAATCAAACAATCATAAGAAATCAAGTCAACAACACATGGTAAACCACACAATACTTTTTCATCACAAGGTAAATACTCCCTCCAGTTCTCGAACATAAGCAAAAATATCTCAAATGTGTGTTGGTTTTAAATATAAGCAAATCCCAATTAACTTCTCCATATTTATTGATATCATCTCCAAAATACCCTACATTTAATTGGATTTTATTTCCAGAGATTTTTTTTAATTCTTGATATCAAGTTCCAATGAATGGCAGTTTAGGAAAAAAAATAGTTTCGGTCCTAAGGTAGCTAAATTTCTTGTCGGGTAAGTTTCGACCCACACGAGTTTGGACACTGTCTCGAAGAAAGACTTGATGAAATAGACATACCTGTGAAGATGCAGAATTGGTCCGAGTAAAATACGACTTATTTGATTTGTAATTTTGAGAGGAATAGTCAATTTTGGGATAAGACATTATTTGAGACTGATATAATTAAATGATATTAACTAATTTTCTTAGTTAGCATGAATTAGTTCTTTTTTTCTTATATTTGAGACCCGAGGGAAGTACTTTTGCTCAAAAAGAACTCACTAAGTTAAATATCCTATACCAGTTATACAATAATTATTAGATGAAACTGTAAAGGGAGTCTCTAAGGTTAATTTGAAGGCAAGCTAGCATCATATAAGAATGCATGAAGATGACATTTTAAAATTGTCATTTCACAATCATCATGAGCATTATGAATTCCTGGTTATGTCATTCAGACTAACCAATGCTCCTTCTTTCTACCTTTCAATGCACTATAAATTTAACCTTGCAGTCGTTTTTGAGAAAATGTGTTTTTTTTATGACATCTTGGTAATTGGTATATAGTAATACTTGGGAGGACGATTTAAATCATTTGAGTCAAGTGTTGGCCATTTTGCAGCAGGCATGATTCTATGCTAACAAAAAGAAGTGTGCATTTGGGAGGACAAGAATAGATATTTGGGTCATAATATAATATCGATAGAAGGGGTAGTCATGAATCCCAAGAAGATGGAGGCCATCCTTCACTAGCCAACACCCAAATCTGTGAAAGCATTGAGGGGATTCCTTGGATTGAGGGAGTACTATAAGCAATTTGTGAAATATTATGGAAAAGAACCGTGCTATATTTTACAAAAACTACTGAACATACGAATTGCACAAAAATTGAAATAAACGATTGTGATTTTTTAAAGTAAATCCTGACTAAAAATTTGAAAACAACAAAGACAAAATTTGATAGAAAAAATGGGTTGTGTGATTTTGACGAAAGACACATTTGTAATAAATAGTGTTTTAATTTTCTATGGGAAAATATCAAATTTTGTTGAAGGAGGGTGCTTATGGGTGGAACCAAGCGACTGATTTGGCCTTCCAGCAACTCCAGCGTGTAGTCACGAGTGCATCGGTGCTAACTATGCTAAATTTCATTTGCTATTGAGTGTGACGCGTCGGGAAGAGGAATAGGGGTAGTTTTATCACAAAGGAAGAGGCCCTTTGCATTTTTTAGTAAATATTTAGCTGAGACAGCTCTGTCCAAATCAATATATAAGAAGGAATTAATGGATCAAGTTCTAGCCATCCGACATTGGCGTTAATATTTGTTGAGCAAGAAATTTCAGGTGTACACTGGCCAAAAGACCTTAAACACTTGATGGAGCAACGAATTACAACTCAAAATCAGCAAAATTAGTTGGCTAAATTAATGGGATATTAAGTGAATTTTTTACAAAACAATATCCTCCAACAAGGTGGCTGACGCACTATAAGATAAGGAGATGCAAGCCATCTCTCGACCTTATTGGCAAGATCACCATCTGGTTGAACAAGAAGTTCGGGAAGATATGGCTTCCATTAATAGGGTAATACGTCAATCACTTTGTTCCTTTTAATTTACTAGATTTTTCCTGATTCAACCAAAAATGTACCTTTGTCTATAGCATTGAACATTTAGGATTTAGGGTTTAGGAGTTTAGGGGTTTAAGGGTTTAGGGTTTGGTTTCGGTTATAAATTGTATCGCAGTAGCTGCCTACAAATAGGAATTACGCTACATGGTATAAAGGGACTTTAATTTGTGATTGAGAAAACAGTGTAAGGAGTGGATTCAGACCTATAGAGAGTCAAAATATCTGATATCTATAGCTTCCTAGGCATGTTTCACAGTATTTGCATTCCCGGAAATGTGATTCCTGGGAATATTATGCCTAAGAATGACATTCCCATACACATGTTTGGTTGGTATTTAGAAATTTAAGAAAAATTTAAAATGAATTAAATTAAAAAATTGAAATAGCTAGTAAAAGTTAAAAAAGAAACATAGTAGAATGTAGTGAGAATAGGTAATTATTGTAGAAAATAACTTTCATTCCCACATGTTTAAATACCAACCAAACATAGTAGAATGTAGTGAGAATAGGTAATTATTGTAGAAAATAACTTTCATTCCCACATGTGAGATACCCACCCCCACCTCATGGGAATAGAGAACCTGCTTGAAATGTGAAGCTGTAACTTTAATTGAATACAACATGTCCGGGAATATATTTTTATAACCTTCTAACAAACATGAGAATGTGTATTTTCACCCTCATTCCCGGGAATGAAAGAACATGACGTGAAACATACCCCCTTAGTTTCATTAAATAAATAAATAAAAGTGTTCTTTCTCACTGTTATGATACCAGTTCTTTCGTAGTTAACTGCTACAAACTTCATGCTTAATATTCCACCCCAAGATCATTAATGGGAGAGCTGTGTAACATGCAAACAAATACCTGAGTCACCTAGCAATCTTCATAGCTCAAACCTCACATCACATTGATAGTGAGTGGTTCATTTGGATGAGCAGGTGTTGGTGACTTGATGGGGTCATGGGGAGCTATGGAGGTAGCAGCAGCAGGGGTTTGTGTAGTATGTTGGAAAGCATGGCTGCTATTAAAAGCAGAAAGCAGCATTGCTGAGTTGTTTTGTAAGGTTACAAGTTGGTTGGTGCTGAGTGTGAGGAACTTGACATGCACCTGTCTCAGGCTTGCGATCAGGTGCATGTAACAGTTGAGTAGTTTTGGTTGCATGACACAGTTGATGACAGTGCAAGGGGAGCAGCAACGTCGGATGCTTGTTGGTGTTGGTCAACAGCAGATGAAGGTATTGTGCTGAGGGGTGACTTTGTTGTATGTTGCAATCTGCAGATCTTATTTCTTTCCTATTTTTATTGTTACAACATAAAGTTTAAAATCTATTAAAATATGTCAACCCCATGATCATACATGAACCAAGCTGAGTTTGATTGAGTTGGTTTGGTTTGTCCTTAAAAACTTGCCGAGTCCAAACTGACCCAAACTAAAGCTTTTTAATCAGTTTGGTCTCATTTTCCAGTCAATCCAACCCTACCCAACCATACCCCTACTTGCATGTTTATGAATGTTAAGAAGAAAATAAAATAATAAAAGAGGGAATATTTAACAGAGTCTTTGTTTATTAGTGACAAAATTCATATTTATTTCATTCAACATTCCTGCCCGATAAAAAAGATGAGATAATACAAGTTTCTTACATGTCTTTTACTGACATTTTTGTAAAGCCAATAGCAACAGCATGCTGTTTTCCTTCAGCCATGATGGCCTGAAATCAGATAAATACATGATGAGATGAAAGTTAATATAAAGTCACTAGAATATTTGTGCATTATAATCATTTAAGAAGAATATATTGACTGTACCACAGGGCATTCTGCCCCTACATCCTCATCCAAAACACCCCCAGGAGATTTAAGACCGGGACACATTATGTTTGCACCCGCCAAGACAAATCTAATTGCACCATGGTCAACTTGTAACTTTTTCATTATATTTGGATCTACAAAAGAAAAAAAAATTATTAAGCAACAATAATTTTTCCATATAACGCATTTCAATATCCTTTTCATCATATGGGTTGGACCCAAAGTCAGTTGCATCCTACATTAGTTTATTATGCATCATATAAAAGGTATGCACTAGGCATTGAAAATACGCCTTAAAAACCGGCAAAATATGCAAGAACTATACACTGTATTCTCACTACATCCAATCCTCCTATTTTTCTTTCACCCAATTTGAGGGTAAGGGATGGTATAGTGATTGCATTAATAATAATAATAATAATAATAATAATAATAATAATAATAATAATAACAACAACAACAACAACAACGACGACGACGACGATTGCCATTCCATTCACTTCCCAAAAATCTCTTGCATAAGGGGGTGCATGAGAAATTAAAACTATTCTTTCAAAGTGGTGATCAAAATAAACTATGATGACTAAATGACACCTTCAATTGAAATACGATGGAAGGGGCTTCATGTGACTGGCTTCAACTTAAATTAAGGTTATATTCTGATAATATTTGAACTTGCTCATGTTATCCGGAGATGATACCTTATCGGCGTTTCACAAAAATTTGTTTTTAATCAAGTAATAAATTTATTTATTTATCAACCAGAAATTTGTTGAAATGATGGATCAAAACTTAAAAGATTAGATTCAGATCATACCATGGATAAAATTACTGCATCAGCTTCCCAACCTTGAAAACTGTCAATGGTTGCAACCTCAGTACCTGCTGCTTCTGGAAATTCATCAAGCTTGTCCCTCAAAAGTTGTACTTGAGCAACATAAGGGGATTGCACTGCAATAGCAGTTGGGCTAACACCTGCATTTCCGATTCAAATTAACAAGGAAAATCTTCCATCAGCAAACGCAAATGGAAAATAAGTTGCATCACAAGATTTCACAACGTCGAAAGACTGAGAACTTATTTTGCAAAAGTATGAAAACAAAAAAAAATGATATGCAGTAATATCTTTTTTTCTTTTTTCTTGGATTGATAATACTTTACTCAAATATATGTTAAGGGAATTGCACTATAATAGCATACGGTAAGGTTTACGCCCACATTTCATATTCAAATTAATTAACTAGAAATTCTTACATAAGCAAACACAAAGCAAGGTGACAAGACTTAATTTGAAAGACTGAGAACTTGCATAGCATAAATATGATAACAAAATTAATAGTAATGATTCATCATGCTTTCAATTGCTTAAATGTATAAGATGCGAGAATCTCACTGCTCACAGTTTAAAGCAGATGATGAGAAACACAGATTAGTAGTATCAAGCCAAACACTACAACTCCCTGTCACAATTACTTGTAAAATCAGATTTTGGCCTATGAACAAAACAGACTAATGCACCAAGGTATGAAATATATGAAGTACCCATAATACACAACAAAACGTAAATCTTTTTCCTACCCAGATTATTCAAATACTAAACTCTATACGAACAAACTAAACTTGTAAACTTCCATAATGTAAATGATACTTACCACTGTAACGATCCATTAGCTTGACAATACCAATACCATTCTCAGTGCTTTCTGCTTCCACATGAGCAAACTTTATGGCTCGCTGTGCCTCTTCAACAACAGTTTCAAAACCGAATGACTTATCAATAACATGATTCAGGTCAAACATGATTAATTAGGTGATTGTTTACAAGCAAATCATTTTTACAGACTCAGCAAAGTAGCTTCAGTTGTCCAATTCAAGCATGCTTACTGGGACACCACTATCACTATCAACAAATTTTGTTCCAAGAAATCAGACAGAGCCATTCAGACACGGCTCCACTCTCATATTTAAAAGTTAAAGCATCTAAAACAGCACCAGCAACCAACAAATTTCTTCAGCAACTAACATTTAATCTTCTTGAAGGAAAGAAGGCAAACCAGAATTAAAGCAAATACAAACAAAATCAAACAACTCGCCTCCCAATTCAAAAATAATAGATGATTAAAACAATCACATGTTAACGGTTCGGCAACCGCACCGATTGTCCAAGTAATAAAGAAACGATAAGTCTGAGTGTCGATTTCACAGGGACTTTGTTTGTTCTCAGAGTTTGTATATTTCTAATTTTAAGCACACAACGAATTAAGTTTGATATTTGTCTTATACTAATGTGGAAACATAAAATTCAACATAAACAAAAATAGTTAAGCAAAGCACAATAAAGAGATAAAATACAAACACCTGGCGATGAGTTGTCGGTTGATGCAAAGTTTTGTGACGTGTTGGGGGCTCAACTTACCGAAACTACCCTTAGTGTAATATTAAAGGTTTTCCTCTACTCAACATTATAATCGCTCACCTTCATCTACTAATATATTCTAACCTTGATTCCTCAAGTGCAAGACCCTAAATCACTTAATTTCACTCCTAATCCCTCAAGAGTTACGTTAACCGATTTGCATTACTATTAGAGATGATAACCTAGGCTAAACAAATCATTCTATTCCTAGAAATTATATATTTAGAAGCATTTTTCAGTTCTAAGGAAATAACAATTTTCCAATGCATTAAAACCTACAACAAAACATGCAAATGGGTGATCAAACCACTAACATGGATATAGCTCAAAAAAACAACAATAATACGAAGATAGCATTAAATAAATAGTGAGAATCATTACATCAAGAGTATTTGGTTGTTGAGCTCCCAACAATGGATGGTTTAGCCTCCCATTGTCATGAGAGGCTTACAAATACAAAAAGGAAGCAAAAGGAATGGAAGAAAATGGAGGAAGATGGAGGAATGGGACCCCAAGTGAGTGGGTTTCTCCCTCTTTTTCGTGCCCTAGCTTGGCCTCTTTCTCTCCCTGATCGTCTCTCTTTGCGAGTAAGTGTTTTTTCCTTTTTATACTTTAAAACGCGCACTGACAATTGGCTACGTGCTGAGCCTGAACTTTTCGCACTGAGATTGCGTGCATGTGTGTGCTGGGCGAGAATTTGGGCGCTGAGCGAGCCACTCCATATCTTCAATCCATCTTCCATGTCTCGGTTGTATCATTTTCTACAAAAAAATACAACTAATACACTATAAATCAACTAAACTTAGCATCCACTGGATAAAAGCTTAGAAGAAGCTAATTCCTATATTTTAATCACAAAAAAGAGCATTAAAATAGGAAAAAATGAGATAATTGCTAAGTAATTTACATGTAACTTTACTCATGCTTAATAATTATCACCACATTGAACAATCCACCCTAGTGTATCACTACCATACAAAACATAAATAGAAAGGGATAGAAGTCACAGAACTGTTACAATTATATAGTCTTATAGATTTTAACCCTCACATTAGTATATTAAAAAAGTACCAAAAGTAAAAGAATATATATATATATATATATTCAAAATTTTAAAGGATATCGTCATCATTAAAGACCACTACCAAACCAATTACGACCTTAGCGCCAGACAGCGAACCCTTGGGCTTCAGCTTAGATGGCTTCCACTCTATCACCACCATGTTGTCTTCGCCGGAACTCATGAGTTTCTGACTGAGCAGTGAATAAGTTAAAGGAGATGAGAAAGGATATGAGAGCAGAAGATGCGAAGGGGCTCGGAGCCGCCAGTGAAGAAGCGGACGAAGAGCGTGCATACAAGAAACCTATGGGTGTGGAAGAGTGTGAGTGTGAGTTGAAGAAAAATGAGAGGAAAAAAATTCTTACCATGGATGTTCGCGCGAACCAGCGATAGTTATCACTAACCCACAACGAGAGCCTCGTCTCCTGCATGCGAACCTGCAACGACAAACGACAATGGCAACCAAGGTTCAGATTCGTGGATTCACGACATGTTGAGGGGAAACAACGACTGGTGGCACAACTGAGAACCACAGTTGGCACAGTGAAGGGAACGACGGGGTGTTGCGTGGTGAGGGGGAACGAGAAATAAAGCTAAAAGGCTTGACGGAACAAGAAAAAAATCAAGAAATGAACAAAGTATTGTATTGAGTCTTGGTGAGGAGGAACGACATCTAAAATCAAAAGGCTCGACGAAACAAGCGAAAACTCAAGAAATGAACGAAGTATTATATTGGGTCTTAGGGAGGGGGAAATGACATCTAAAGCCAAAAATTTCGAGGAAACAAGCAAAAATTCAAAAAATGAATGAACTATTATATTGGTTCTTGGCAGGGACGATTTTGGACTCATTCAAGGTGTCCAATCGCACAGGGCCCCAAAAAATAAGGGGCCTCAAATATTAATTACTGTAATATATGTTTAATACTGAAAATTAGAGGAGATGGTAATGTCTATTTTTAATAACCAAGGGGTCCAAGGTTCAATTCCACCAATCATTCCCAATTTTTTAGATCAGTTTACAAATAATAGTAAAATGTTTTCATAAACTATTTTAAAATATTTATTTAAATAAGTTAAAAATCATTTATGAATAAATAAACTATAATTATTTTCGTAAACTCTGTTAATCACTGTTTATGAAAATAATTTACTATTCTACTATGTATATAAACAAAGATTTTATTCAAAAAAAATATTGTGTCATAACTTTATATTCATTTAACATTAATTAAATATCATTAATTTTATTTTAATTAACTAATTTAAAATAGTTCATATTTGAAACAATAAAATAATAAATGTTACACTTTATTTCTAATTAGTTAAAATAAAATTTTACCAAATCAATCAATTCATTTACATACTAAAATAAGAATATAAACAATTATGTTACCTTAATTAATAATTATGTTTTCAATTCATTATATTATACCTAATTATTTTAATTGGTGACAAATCTACTATTCTCTATATTACTTATTTATTTATATTATTATTATTATTATTACTATTATTATTATTATTATTATTATACAAAAATGTGAGATGAATTTGTGAGTTATTTACTATTTTTTAAAAATTCAATATTT
>PYAF01002543.1:21472-113815 GCA_007407185.1 Glycine tomentella
CCCAGGAAGATAGCTACTGCCACTTTCTCCTTAGAAGACATGAAGACCGTCAAGACTGCTGCTAATGCGGTAATACTTCTTCCTCTTCAACTTCATTAGTATTAAATCATTCATCCCCTCCTCAAAATCCCACTCACTTTTTTAAACATTCTTCTTCTTTTACTAAAAATATAAATATTCCTATTTCATGTCTTAATCTCTGCTTCCTAATTTCACTACGGACTAAACATTTTTAAACAAAACGTCAGACGATTTATTAGGTTCTACGATTACTCTTTTCCCCTCTATTTTAGGCATCACAATTGACAGCTCGTACTCGTGTATAGCAAAGGTGGGGAGAGATTGTAGTCAGACATAAAATATAGTTGAAAAAAATTATAAAAACGCAAATAATCTGTATTTATTTATATAAAAACTGTTCAGAAATTTAGACACGTCTCATTATATCAATTTTTTTATTTTGCATTCTCTCTCTTTGCATCTTACAATTTTTTTTCTCCTTCCTCTCTCCAACAAATAAATTGATCTATTTTATAGTGTCATTGATTAATTTTATTCAATATTTACCTATTTTATAATTATTGACCAATCCCACATTCTTTACTGACTAGTTTCATAAGTATATTGACTAATGTAACAATTAAATTAACTATTTATGGTGAAAAAAATTATTGGAAAGGTTCTGAAGTTCGAATTGCCCTTTTAATGATCCCATGTTAAATAAAAAAAAATTATAGACAAAAGGCAAAGATTAAAAACAACTTAAGTAAAAAAAAATTAAAAAATCGGTTTTATTTTTCAATATTTTTTTTACTCACGATTAGTGTAAAATTTTACACGATCAATAAAGTCTGAACCAAATAGCGTCACCTAATACACTAATGATAAATTTATTAAAAATGAAAATACTGTTATTTAAAATAGTTTCTTTTTATATAGTAGATTTTTTTTAAAATATAGTAGAAAAAGTTTAACACTAGTAATGAACTCCTTTCGTCAATTATTAAATTTTCTTTGTGATATGGTGAAACCCCTAGGGTTGAGTCGCCAGATGATGTGAAGGTTTATATAAGAGTTTGACTGACATTAAATTTAATCTAATGGGCTGTGGGCACCTAAATCGGTGTAGCTTAACATGTGAGCAGGACATTCCAATTGACATCTTTTAATCCAATACCAAGTGGATAGTTAAGTTGTTATTCCATGAATAATCTTTTCACCCAATTAATACGTAGGTCTTGCTAACTTGCCCTTGGTGTTTTTTCTTTTTTAAATGTGATTACTTTTTTTTTAAGCGTAAATGTGATTACCTTAATCAAAAACAAGATACAACTTTGTCTTTGAAAAAGGTTCCAATACAATGTGGTCTTAATATCCATTGCTATACAGTATGCTATAATTTCCAGTTATATACAAAAGAAGGACAAAAATTGATTAGATATTCTTGAAGGCCGAAGGCATCCCCTTTTTCTTCACTGGCTTGCAAAACAGGGACTGTGTGTAATGTTGTATTTTTTTAATTGATTATTAAAGTGATTTAATTAAATTATAAAAAAAATTAATTTAATTTAAGCACTTGAATGAATTAATTAATAAATTTGATAATTTGATTGTATGTGTGTATGTGGTTAGTAAATTTTAGTGTTTTGGACTTAAGACAATAGACTTTAGTTTAGGGTAGGCGGGGTGGGTGTGTATAGTAAGGTGTAGATTTAAAAATGAGGAATTACAAGAGTCATAAATCCTCTTTTGTACTAAAATTCTCTCTCAACACATTTCTCATTACAATTCTCTCCTCTCCAAAAATCATCATTAGAGAACCTTGAACCTTGGTGATGTGCAAAAGAGAGGTCATTTCTCCTCTCTATAGTAGTTGTTGACTAGTCCTATGTGAGATAATCTCTCATTTTTTCTCTCTGAGTTCATTTTCTATTTCCCTAGAGCAATCATGAACTTTCATGAAAAAGTTTGGTTTTAAGAGGTTTTGATTCTGTTTTTGGTTGGCTTTGAGGTTGAGTTGATTTAGTATAGTGTGGTTGTTGTGAGATTGAAGGAAAGTTTCTCACTTGGACCCAAAGCTCACTCATTTTTTCTTTCTTCTTCAAAGAGTCATAAGGAAAGTTTTGTCCTTTTTTATGCTTAGGTTGTTGTGAATTGGTTTCAAGGTTGCTGAAAAATGAATCATGTTGTTAAAAATGGAAGTTTGAGCATTTGAGGTTTTGAGTTTTAAAATTTGGGTTGTTGTTTATTTGATGAATATTGATTAAAAGTTTCTATTTGTAAAGTGTTTTGATGTTGTTTATGTATTTGGAGTTGATGGGGAAAGTGTTTGAGTTTATTTTGGGATGATTTGGAAGTCATGAGAGGCAATTCTACAGAAATTTTGAAATGCTGTGGAATTCGCGTCTAGTGACTATTTTTGCGTCCAACGTCAAGTGTCGCGTCCAGTGACCATTTTTGTGTCCAGTGTTGCATCCAGTGACCATTTTTAGTCCAATGATCAGTTTTGAGTCCAGTGATAAGTTTGAGTCCAATGATCAGTTTTGATTCAAGTGATCATTTTGAGTCCAATGACCAATTTTGATGTAGATGTGATTAATGTTTGTTTTTCTTGCATAAATTTACTATTTGAGATCTTAATGAATTTATGATTATATGAGATGCGGTTGAGATGATGTTATTTTATCATTAGAGTTAACTTTATGTTGAGATTATGAGATTCACATTCATATGAGTTTTTGGTGTGTTGTTTGCAAGAATTTAAGGTGTTGGAATGTCTTGCTATGCTTATTGAATTATATGTGGGTTCATGAGTGTGATGAACATACGAATGGTGAATCTATGATGTTATAACCTCTTATGATGTTGAGATTAGTGATGACGTATGATATTGATTTGAATGATCATAACATACATTGATGAATGACATTGCATGTGAGTAGGCACGTAAGTTGGGGGTGCTAAGAAGGCCTTCAACCTAGTGCTGCAAGTTGTTGTGGTGGCTAACGCCGAATGAGCCTATAGATTGGATAAGTTGACGAATCTCTAGATAGGTTAAGGTCTTTGCAAGCTTTACCGAGGTAAGCCACTACCCATGCTCATCCATTCTCGATAAAATCACACTTCTTCCACAGGGTTAATTCAAGTACCCCCCGAATGGTTAGATCATAGAGTGCAACTATGTTAAAGGATGTACTTGGATTAATCACTCAAAGGTGAAATTTTCCAAGAGTAAAGAGTCAGCATAACATAACATGATAGTTAGACATATACATTGATAATTGTTACTTGAGAATGATGTGTTACTTGAGAAGTCGTATTAGTACATGGCTAGTAGAAAAATAGAGGATTTTTATATCTCTTTTTAACATCGTGATCTTATATTTTCTTTTATGTTTCCTTTTAAAATTACCCTTGTGTTTTCTGTTGAACTGTGGTAATAGTGTCATTTGATACATGAACAGATTATGATGTATCTTCTAAGGAGCATGTCACTCGTGTTGATGTGACTTGGTGGTGGACTTATAGACGAGATCGAACTTTTTGTCATTTTATTTATGTTTTGTCTTGGTGAAGACCAGCTTAGGATTTATATATCTTCATGGACCTATGTTTTATTTATTCCCTGAATTGGACCCTTGAGCTTTGTTTAAAGATTTGTTTGAGGTTTGATGATATAGTACCTTGCGACATACGTACCTTTATATTTTACGACTCGAAGACCTTTTATAGATGAAGTTTATATGACATGCTTGTATTCAAGAAAAAAAATTATGCACATTTTTGTTAATTAAACTAATTCAAAAGTTTAAAGAGACTAAAAATGAATATTTCCATGTTAAAATCTTAATGTTTCAGGTAATACCATTTGGATTCGTTATACTGTTAATATGCAATAATGCTGTGTTTTTCACTACCCACAGTATTATGATAGAAAAAGTGAAGACAAACTTCAAATTTATGGATGCAACTGTACACAGGCCAAATTGATGGAATACTAGTATTTATGAGTACTTTTCTTTCTTGTGCAGTAATTGTTAATGGTTAATTTTTGCTATTCTGCAGACCATAAATGACGTTCTATTTGCAGTTATATCATCTGGGATATCAAGATACCTGGACTTCCGAGCACCTAATGGTAAAAGTCATTTTTATTTTCCAATAAACACAACTTCTCTTTCTACTTAATATACTTATACACAAAGGCGTGCGTGCACACACAGACCCACATTATCATAATTGATTAAATAATTTTTTATCCCTTAAGGGCTGCGAGATGGTGTTCAGCTAACAGGGTTAGCTATGGTTAATTTAAGAAAGCATCCAGGATTACAGGTCTACTCTTGCCCAAATTTTCCTTCCTTGTCCTACCTGTTTTCTAAATGTTTACTGAGTTAGGATAAAAATGTTCTATTACTGATCAGGAATTATCCAATTTGATGAGAAGCAATTCAGGAGCAAGGTGGGGTAACAAATTTGGTATGATTCTCCTGCCTATATATTACCATAGAACCAACACTTCAGATCCTTTAGAATATCTGAAGAGAGCTAAGGCCATGATTGACAGAAAGAAACGATCTCTAGAAGCCAGTTTCTCTTACAAAATTGGAGATTTTGTAATGTCCACCCTTGGTCCAAAGGTGCACTTTTTTTCCTTATTTTTAAACTTTTGAGGCAAAATCAATGTTATTTGATTTTATTTGTAAATTGCAGTTTGCTAGTCTTCTAAACTACCGGATACTCTGCCACACTTCCTTCACTATCTCAAATGTGGTTGGCCCGCAAGAGGAGATTATGATTGGAGGCAATCCTATAACGTTCTTAAGGGCTAATAATTCTGCCTTGCCTCATGTACGGCCTCTAAACTCTGTTTTACTCAGTCACAGCATTAAGCACTTAACTGTGGAGTACAATGGTAAGTGAATGTAACTATGTTCATTGTTGGTGAGCAGGCCCTCATTTTGAATATGGTGAGCTATGCTGGAAGGGCAGACATGCAAGTGCAGGTGGCCAAAGACATCATTCCCGATCCTGAGTTTCTTGCCAAGTGCTTTGAAGACGCATTGCTTGAAATGAAGGAGCAGGTTACGGCCAAAATCTGACATTTGGACAAATTTGATTTTGTTAAATGTCACAACATTACTATGAATATTGAGATACATATAATCATAGGCAATGTAATTTACATTGTGATAACGTTTACTTTCTTAATAAATGTTATATAGGGACTTATTTGATACATCCTGTTCTCTCTTACGTACCATTGATGGCTTATATGACCTATTAATGCATAAGTTGAAAGTATTTGAAGCATATTATTAAAATGCATTTCATGTTTGCTTGACAATTAAAAAGATTAATACAAGACTAATTAAATCTGACACAGTAAATTATAGTTTTTTTCTATCAGCATGGTAAATATTTAAAGGATTAGACATTTGATTTGATTTCACTCCCTCATGGGAGGACTTCACCAAATGTCCAGTAGCATCCATTTTATCACTGCCTGATTTTTCATGATGACAGGAATTCTGTATTGAATTATTTATGGTAGTACTCTTCAACAAGCTTATATCATATAAATGATGTTATTGCCCAACTACTGTATAAGAGCAGCCACTAAGGTGATCACAATCCAATTGCTCCTTAGAGCTGTTTAAGGATGAACTTTCAGATAAATCACATATCTTCAGCAAAGAGCACTCATCTATTGTACATCATCGCCCAAATTACCATTGCCCCTGATAATATCTATATCTATAAAACATCAAGGAAGAAATAACAAAGGGAAATAAAGTTGTTTGGAAAAATCTAAGATGTCAAGCAGCAAATAAAAGGAAATACGTTACTAGATACAGTGGCGGATATAGTACCTAATTAAAAAAAAAAATTAAGTTCAAGAATCCAATTTAAAAAATAGTTGACTAATTATAAATTGTCAAATAATTCAAGGGTTTATAGATTAATTTAACCAACAAACAATAAATGGATTATATAACAATCAATGAAATATACAATTAAAAAATGAAGTAAAATAATAATAAAAGATGAATGTTCTAAAGTGTTGAAGAGTGCTCAGGTGAATCATTTTAAATGTTCATTCAATAAAATGTTTTAATAATAATTAAATGTTTTTTTTAAATAATAGAATGTTCAAATCATAAGTTTTGTTAATTACTTTGATTTCAATATGTGATAACTTTGGCTAAAAATATATGCTAATAATATCGAATAATCTCAATCAAAGTCTATATATTTATCATAATAACCTTTTTTTAGATGGATTTTATGGTGGAGAAGGCTTCAAGTGATCATGGTGGATCACTGCATATTGCCTTTAGATTAATCAATTGTCACTCATTAAAAAAAAAAAAAAAGATTAATCAATAGTCAACTCTCTTATTATAGACTCTCAACACTAGATCCTTGCTCCTTTCTTGCCAACGCTCCTTATCTATCATGTGCCACTACTGGAGGCAATTTTCGACAATGACACTGCCACTTTTTCCCCTCATTTTCTTCCTCTTCTTTGTTCCTTCCTCCTGCCACTACTGTAGATCCCTTTTTTTCCTGCCACTTTTTCTCCTCCTGTATTGTCTCAATTTTTTAATTCCATCAAACAAACACAATCGCCATCATTCCCAATCAACATTGACATCAAGTTTAATGGCCAACATGTCAGTCCACCATCTACTCTGATCTCTGTGGATCCAAAAGACCAACCTCACCCTTCAACACCAACAACTACCGCGTGTGTGCCTTCTAGGTCGCCATGAAGGCTCTCACACTTCTTTAGTGCTTATTCCTCAACCTCCTTGCCCCTAAGCATGACGTGTTTATCCCCTTCTTTCCAAAACTATGCGTATTCCTATCTTCTTTTTTTTTTTTGCATCGTTTTAGTTCCCAATTTTTGCAATATCATAAATTATTTTTATGGTTTGGTGACAATGATGTTATGTTATTAGGGTATGGATTTGTTGTGATGCATATAATCTACTGGAAATATTATTTTGATGAGTTGAAAACGAAGAACATGTTATCTAGTGGATTTTCGTCAAAACATGTATTGGTATTTTTGTGATAAATTTGGTTGTGGTTCATGAAATTGGATTCCCTGTTATAAATAAAAATAGACATCTGGGGATATAGTTTTTGGGACAATAAATGCTAAAAAAGATTGAGAATAGAAGGAGTTATACTTGTCCAAAGTTGAGTGTGTTGTTAGGAAAAAATGTGACTGTACACGTCTTTGTTTTCAATTCTGTATTTCTACAAAAATGGTATTGAAAAACGAGCTAGACGGTTCGAAACTAGACAAATCAAGCTTTCTACTGATGTATGGTTTGCTTTATAATTCATCATATTCCTATGTCAAAAAAATAAAAAATAAATAAGTTGACTCATGTGCAATGAAGAAATCTGTTTTCATGATTTTTGATGTCTTAGGAAAAAAATGGTTTTCTTCGTACATAAATTGGAAAATATTATTTACATTTTTTAAAATAGATTCTAAGTGTTGCAACATGAGATCAAGTTTTTCTATGATACAATTAAATTGGTTGAGATTTTAATCATGGAAGTAGAGTCAAACAAATGAGGTTGGAGAAAAAAAAAGTAAGGTTCGTGAGAATGATGAAGGAGCGTTTGAGAATGGAAAAGTAAGTAAATGAAAATAGAAGTAAGGAAGTGAAGTTGCCAAGGGAGGCTTAGTAACCAAGCAAATGAAAATAGTCGTATGCTTCGTGAGAATGATGAAGGAGCAAGCTTCAGTAGAAAACGAAGTGAATAACCATTACTTTATTATAGTAGGTAACTTAAAAAAATGAGTCATTAAAAAAATGATAGGTATGCTGATTGTTGAACGTTCAAACCAAATGAATAGTAACTTACTATTCATGTATTTGTCTTTACCCATTTAAATATTTCTTAGCATTTATGTACAAAACAAGACAGAAATGAATAGACATGTATTTAAAATTAAAGAAGCACTATTCATGTCATAAAGGAATAGTGATATACTATTCATTCAATTGTTTTTGTAAGAATCACGTGGGTAGGAAGCTTTATTGGTCACAATGAATGATTGCTCAGCTGAAGGTTATTCACATGACTCCATTATTGTTTCCTTCGGCACACTGAAGGTTATTCACATGGCTACTCCATTATTGTTTCCTTAGGCACAGATTGAATGGTCATATCATTTTGTAAGTTTCACGTGGCTAAACTCTTATGCTATAACCTGCTCTGAATCACTCTTCACATCATGTACAGCCTAAAATCAAAGGTATCACCAAGCCATGCGCGTGCTACACTATGTTATGCTATAACCTGCTCTGAACCGTAAATCAAATATATTACCAAGGCATGCGCAATAGTCATTTCCTATCAATTATTTTGTTCCATTATGGTTCCATTATTTGTTTCAATCCTTCCATTATTTTTTCTTATCTTAAATATATATTTGCTATTTTTTATTTTTTTTATAACCTTAAATACATATTTGGAACAGTCATTAATTTTGATACTTTTTTCCCATTTTAAATTGAAGTCGGATTCAACCACACGACTTCAAAGTCGGAAAAAATGGCATGACTTTAAAGTCGTTTTTTATGGCACGACTTCTAAGCTATGAAACATGGAAAAAAAAAACCAAATAAAATGAAGAAGCCGTGGACCCTAGCACGACTTTAAAGTCGTATAAACCTACACGACTTTAAAGTCGTGTTTTGAATATTGTTTTTAAAAAAAGTAAAAAAAAAACAAATGATGGTCTATTTTGGGTTTTATGGCTAGGGTTTGAAAATAAATTAACTAATTAGCTTTAATTAGGATTTTAAAAATAAGTTGGGGTTTTAAAAAATTTAGTGCACTAATTATGATTTTTTAGAAATGGGTTATACGTAATAACTTGGGTATTTTTAAAATGTATGGTAATTACATTAATTTTATTTGTATATGGGATTAAAAAAATAGTTTGGTAATTAGGGGTTTTAAATATTTTGGTAGTAAGTTTAGTCTTTGGGTCTTCAAAAGTTGGGTTTAAAAAAAAAGTGTCGTAATGAAGGATTCAACAAATCTTTTGATTTGATTTGACATTCATGCTGCTTCATGTTTATTCATGGCTTTATTATAAAGCCATGTTTGAAGCGATTCACCTCGCACTTGCCATTTCCTCATTTAACACTTGCTTTTAGTTTCTTCATTACGATTTTCCAGGTATGTTTATAATAAAATGCTTCATATTTTATCATCACATTCTCCTCAGTTAATGCCTTCACATGTTCACTAACAAATTACAATCAAATTTTCTTACAGATGGATAGCGAAGAACCAATAGTCAGAGACAATGTTAGTGAATTTAGTGAAGAAGATGAACAGTACTCATTTCACGAAACTAGAGAAACAAGCAATCAAACTGAAAGTCAGTCTTTTTCTTATTTTGAAACTGTTAATAGCCAAATTTCAGAAGATCAACAGTACTCAAATCCATTTACCAATAGAATGGGTGAGAGTATGAATGACCTTTATGCAGGCATGCTGTTTGAATCAAAACAAGCAACTGTCAATGCCATAAAGGAATTTCATTTTGTACATTCATTTTAATTTTCATGTTGAAGAAAGCAAGAGTGATAGGTATGTTGTTAAGTGTACTGAATATGGTAATGGTTGTCATTGGAGGGCTAGAGCATCGTTCAGCAAGTTACGTAGAACGTGGGTCATGAAAAATATAATTGGTCATCACACTTGCACAACATCACATTTATCACAAGATCATGTTAGGTTAGACTCGTCTGTTATTGCTCATAATATTGTGTACTTAGTAAAAACAAATCCAAGTATCCAAATAAAAACCTTGGTTGCCGACATCATGCAACGATTTGGTTATAATGTGACCTACAGAAAAGCATGGATAGCTAAACAAAAAGCACTTGAACTTGCATTTGGAAGTTGGGAAGAATCATATAGGCATTTGCCTGTATGGATGACAGCAGTTCAACACTTTGTACCAGGTACAATTGTTAAATACAAAACATCCATTTCAATGGAAGATGGTGAGGATGAAACTTCTAAGGTCATTTTGAATCGTGTGTTCTAGGCTTTTAAGCCATGCATTGAAGGCTTTAAATACTGCAAGCCGATTGTGCAAGTAAATGGAACATTTTTAACTGGAAAATACTATGGTACTTTATTGACTGCCATTGGACAAGATGGTAGTAGAAACATTTTTCCACTTGCTTTTGCAATTGTTGAGAGCGAGAGCAAAGAAGCTTGGATGTGGTTCTTGCATCATTTAAGGAGATACGTTACACCCCAACCAAATTTGTGTATTATTTCAGACAGGGGAACAGGTTTGCTAGCAGCTTTGCGATCAGACAGAGTTGGGTGGACAACACCGGATGTATCTTCTGTCTATTGCATTCGCCACATTGCTTCAAATTTTAACAAACAGTTTAGGAATGTTGACTTAAAAAAACAAGTCATAAATATGGGTAATCTTCTCAGCATTTGATAAATTATGTGTGTTACATTATTTTGCATGAACCTACTTAATCGTTATTGTTTTTTATTTTGCCATAGGATACGAGTTGAGAAAATCTCGGTTTGAGGCAAAGTTAGTCGTAATGCGAGCTGAGTTCCCACTTGCAGCAAATTGGTTGGACCAGATTTCCAAGAATAAATGGACACATGCATATGATGAAGGAAAACGGTATGGTCACATGACTACCAACCTTGCTGAGTGTATGAATTCTGTGTTGAAAGGAGCTCGAGCATTGCCTATTACTGCCTTAATGAATGAAACATTTAATAAAATAAATGATTCATTTGTTAGTAATGGCATAAAAATCATGGCCATGCTAGAGGCTGGATATAGGTACTCTGAAGAGGTATCTGTCATGTTGCAAGAAAATCGACACATTGCAACCTCACATTATGTGAGGATGTACGTTCGAGAAACAGGGGAGTTTGAGGTTCAAGAAATAGCAAACACGCGACTTGGGCGACGAGCAATGGCATGCACTGTCAAATTGAACGAATGGTCATGTGATTGTGGACAATTTCAGGCCATTCGCATTCCTTGCTCGCACGCAATTGCAGCGTGCACTTCTTGCAATTTAAATTACGATGACTTTGTTGACCCTGTTTATAAGTTGGAAAACATTTACAAGGTTTATCAACATCACTTTCACTCCCTTGGAAGCGAAGACCAATGGCCTCAATATGTTGGTCCATATTTTATGCCTGATTCTTCAAAACAACGTCAGATATCGGGAAGGTCAGCCACTACTCGTATACATAATGAAATGGACGAACCAATTCCAAATAGGCTTAAGAAATGTTCATTGTGTAAGACTGAAGGACATAATCGTAGTAACTGTCCATACAAGGAAGTGAACAGTTAATATTATTTATTGCTTATAATATTTTAATTTCATTTGTATTATTCATTTCTAATTAGCTTTAATTTTAACAATCATTTCATTACAAAATTATATTATGTTCATAATCATGCCGATTTCTGGAGATGTAGTTAGTCCCAGTAAATCACTAGATGGTGAAAGAAAGTCAATATTGTCAAAGCCACAAAGGCTAAGTCTATACCCCAATCCATAAACCCTAATCACAATGTAAATCCTAAACCTACACCGAATTACGTAAACTCTAATCACACCCGCTGACCCTAAACCCTAATCACAACATAAGCCCTAAACCCTCAACCGGAACCACTAAACCCTAAGTTTGTAACCCAAGCCCTAAACCATAATCACAATGTAAACCCTAAACATAAATCGGATTATATAAACCCTAATCACTACCCCAAACCCTCAACCCTAATCACAACATCAGTCTTAAACCCTAAACCGACACCCCTAAACCCAAGGTCTGTACCCCAGGCCATAAACCCTAATAACAATGTAAAACATAAACATAACTTGGATTATGTAAACCCTAATCACAACCCCCTACCCTCAACCATAATCACAACATAAGACCTAAACCCTAAAACGAAATCCACAAACCCTAAGTCTGTAACTGAAGACCTAAACCCTAATCATAACATAAGCTAGGGCATGTTTAGGGTTATTATATAGGCATTAGGTGCACCAAACATGCCTATCCAAAGCGTGTTTCAACACGGCTAATATTGTCATAATTATTAACAAAAATAAATAAGATATTATTGTCTCAAATATTAAATTTTGTTAACAATAATTCAATATTATTATAAAAATTATAATTTAATTCTTTTAAATACAAATGTTAACATAAAAATACATACATTATAAAATATATCAAATAAAATCATATAATACCTTAATTAAACATCAATTCATTTGTAAATTTCTTAATTATAAAATAACATAATTTCTATAATACAATTTCTAAACAACAATTAAAACAAAAAACCAAAAATAAATAACAAAACAAAATAATATTATATTTTAATGTTAATTTTCAATACAAAATAAATAAAATGATACAAAATATTAAATCAAACAAATAAATTAAAATTAGTGTATTCTTAAATAATAAATAAAATAATTTTATTACAAAATAAAATAATTTAAAAATACCTAAATAACATAATTTATATAATAAAAATAAAAACAACAATTAAAATGAAAAAAAACAAAATAAAATAATTTTTTCTTTTAATATTTATATTCAATACAAAATAAAAAAATATATAAAATATTAAATCAACTTTTTATGAATAAATAAAATAAATTACTAAAATTAAAGATAACGTTTCCTAAAAAAACCTAAAAAAAAAATATAAAACAAGAGTCGTATAGAATTATATGACTTTAATTAAAAAAAAATAATGAAGAAGTCGTATAGAGTTAGACGACTTTCAAAAAAAAAATTATTGAAGAAGTCGTATCCACTTATACGACTTTTTAAAAAAAATTTCTTCAATTATAAAATATTAAAATATGATTGAAGTCGTAAAATAATATACGACTTATATAAAATTAATTTTGGAAGTCGTATTATTTATCACGATTTTGTATTACGACTTTTAAGTTGTAAATTTAAAATTGTAACTATTTAGAAGTCGTAAAAATGTTTATGATTTTAAGTGAAAAAATAAAAAAAATGAAGTCGTAAATAATTTTACGACTTACCCCTTTTTCGTAAATTTTTTAAAGTCAACCCCTAATCCGTAATTTCTAAAATAAATTACCCCTTTTACGTACAAAAGCAAGTGTTCTATATTGGAAACGATTTTGACCTTTCCCCACTCAAATCTTTATTTGTTTTGGTAGATCTTTTATTTGCACGTGATTTAATATTTTGACAAATATATTTCTAACCCTTTAAAATGACACATTGCTTTTTTAATAAAATTTAATATGGTTTGTTGGCATTTTTTACTCTATAACTAGCGAATTTTTATTTTTATTTTGTCTTTACCTTTTCTTTTTCATTTCTTTCTAGAATTTTAAAGATGACTTCTATGGTTTTTATTTAAAAATGTTTTTTAAATAATCTATATTTTTCCAAAGTTCTCAAAATTGTTTTAAAAGTTAAAATTAATTTAAGGATTTTAATTTAGATTTTTTATTGATAAATATTAGTTTGTTAGTTTTTCTTGGAAATGTCATGGTGATTCGAGCTTGTGATCTCTATCCTCCGTTCTACCTTCATCTTTCCTCAACCACACTGAATTAATCTTATATTTCTAATGATTTGAATTTAGTAAGTTATTTTGTTTGCCTTATAAAATAAAACTTTAGCCATGATAACTCTTAAAAGGAAGTTGGAGTATTATAACCAATTCACATCTATTTAAATTTCATCATACTCCTATTCTTAAATTTGTGAAATAAAGAAAATTAAATAAAATTAGAAGATTTCAATGAAACTAATTAAAATTCCTAAGTGAAATTTTGTAACACACTATTGTCAGGGAAAAAATCTTAAACAATGAGGACAAAAACCAGTGTAATAATAGTTTGGTTATTAATGTTGATGGAATTTACATGCATAAATCCACATGGAGATTATGGATATGAGTAGGCATGTAAATTTTGGGTTGACATGTAAGGCTCAACTAAGTGTTAGAAAATATTGATGAGGTCATGTATATGAGCTTGGGGCATAGGTAGACTAACAAATCTCACATCTAAATAAAAGTTATTACAAATCTTATGTCATTGTAAGTCATTGAGCATGTACGTCTATCTTAACAAAGTCACTAATTTATTTTCATAGGATTAATATGGACATTTTCTCAATTATTATTGTACCATGTTAAGAAAATTGTCTATATTGATTAACAGATGATAAAAATCTGCATAGAGTTGTGAATACATATATGGCATAACTAGTTTACATTGTTTATGTATATGTTTGGTGATTGTCACAATGAAATGTATTTCATTATATAAATGTATTTCATTATATATTATTATTGTTTACCTTTGTGGATACGATAGTGTAGATTTAGACTTTGTTTGGGAGAGAGATTTTAGAGAGGAAGGAAGGAAGGGAAGGGAAAAGTTTAAGTAGAAACATCTCATTGTTTGAGAGTTTTAATTTTTGAGAAAAAGGATTTGAAGATTTTTAAAACTCCTTTGAAATCCTCCTAAGTATACAAATTGTTGTCTCCTCTATTTGGAAATTTTTAGAAGGAAAAGTAACTAAAATTATTATCTGAGTCAGTGTTAATAAAATTACTATTTTATCCTAGTCAGTGTAAAATATAGTGTATTAATTTTTGAAATAAGAGAAAAATTGTAAAATTATCTTATTAATTCTTCATTTTCCTCTCTTAATATATTTTTAACTCACAAACAATAAAAAATGAACTTCCTTCATTTTCTTCTCTTTTCTTTCTTTCCTCTTGAATATTTTTCCTTTACTTCTCCTTCTAACTCCCAAACAAAGCCTTAATGTCTTATTTGAAATGTATGTTTGTCGTATAAGTTTATCCTTGCATTGCTTGTTTGTATGTGTTTGACCACGATGATTGCAATTCTACACGGGAGTAAAAGGTGGGCTACCACGGGATCGGATCAAATTATCCACGATTGAAGTTACATGAGTTATGCTTCTTCTATTTCTTCTCCTTTTTTATATCATCCTAGTTTCTAGTTGAGAGTAAGATGTAGTTGTGACCAGCAAAAAGGAAATGAGTAATAATGTATTCCTTCCCTTTTTATTGTATGCGTTCACTGATTGGTACATTCATAATGATAAACACATATCCCTTGCCTTTTTGAGATACATCTGACTTCTTGGCATGTAATTTTGTTGAATTGGATATGTGGTTATTTTGTACCATTATCACAAGGCATGATATATAATTATATATGTGATATAAGGATGTTTTTAGAAGTAGATTATGGATATCAATATTTAAATTCTGATTGATGAATGTTGTGAATTGAACCACTAGTGATATTATGCAAAAAAACTACATGTATTTTTTTAAATAATTATAATGATTTTCAACTAAAATAAATATTTTTGCAAATAATAGTTACGTTGTCATGTGGTAACAACATGTTGTTATATTATCAATTGAATTTTAATATATATATATATGTATGAGATAATAATCTTCATTTTTTTAAAATTGAATATTTATGAAATAATTTGAATTATGAATAGTACTAATCAACTTAATTTGCATATATTATAATTTTGAATTAATACTAAATTAATCTAAAATCAAAATATATTAATCATAATTATAGTATATATTATATGTTTTATTTTTAAAATTTTGTAAGATTAAGTTAGTTTATTAAATGTTAAAAATATAAATATTTTTAATTATTAAAATAATTATTTAATATCGCAAATTTTAGAACATAAAATTAATATTATAATGAAACCTACCTAGTTTTTAAATACATAAATAACTGGATATTTATATTGAAAAACTAACAACACCTAAATTAACTATTAATACCGAAGGGTCTAATTAAAGGTTAATGTAAATTTGTGTATAACGGAAATCATTGTAGTTTTGTGGTAGACCAATATCTTTTTCGATTCCGTCTTTCTTATGGTTTTTCCTTATATTTATTTATCGATTCTTTTTGTTTCTGTTATTATAGTTCATTCGTGGCAAAATTCCGCACGTGCCTTTGGTTGGAGACGGTGTCACCGACCTTTCTCTTTCTCTACGGCAAAAGCATCGTGAATCTTCGTCGGCGTGGTCGTCGATAATTTGGGCGTTCCTTTCCAATTCCGTATTGCGATATCGAACTCGTGCTTGGTTTGCACTCGATTGTTCACCGTTTTAGGTTCGTCGTAACCCATCAATCTGTTAGGGTTTCCGTGTTCCTTAACATATATTTATTGATTCAATTCGGTACTTAGGGTTTCTCGCTGTACTTATGTTTGATTGAATTTGTATAATATGAATTTAATCTTTCAGTTATCAATTTTTAGCAGAAGGGGATCAACGTAGCGTGATTCTGTAGACCCCTTTTTTGTTGCCTGAATTTAGGAAAAATTATAAAATTTGCTTGCATTCAATATCATATGCCTTTTCTTGCTCTTGATGATATAGGTTTCATCCTATTTCATTTCCTTCATGCCCTTTGTGTGCCACTAATTGTTGTCCGTTGATTTACATTCAAATGGATGTTGGCATTGAATTCACATAAGTTATCGGTGTGTTTGGTTTGAACCCTGATTACAGGGGTCTGGTACGGATTCAGTGCTAGCTGATGGTGGAATCCTGTTAAATTTTTGAGTTATGTGAAAAATAAAGAAGATGAAACTACAGGCACATATTCCGGGGGAGATGTCAGGACAGGTACCTAATCAAGCAGGGTCTCAATTGTCTGGTCTGACCCAACTGAACGGGAATGCACTCCCTCATCAGATGCCACCTTTAGGGGGTGTACCGCGTTCAACAATTAATATGGATCCTGAATTTATTAGAGCTCGCACTTTTATTCAAGAGAAGATGTAAGCATTTTTTTTCTCATTTGTTTAACTGCACTCTTTCAGGGGTACCTTGACTTCGTTGATTCTTAATTAGGAATTTTATCTGTAGGCATGTAAGAAGTGGAGATTGATATTTTTGTTAAAACTAACTGCAAACATGCTAGCGTAAACTCAACAATGGTAGGCAGTATATAGATAGGTTCATAAACGAAATTGATAGTTGGAATTATCTGAAAACAGAAATGAAAGGAAACTAATTTTTTTGACACTTGATCATTATTATTAATTATCTTTTATGTGCCAGTGTATCTGTGTATGCTTTGTGGCTCACTTGCATGGACTAGTTGAATATTTAAGCTAACCTATAATAATTTAACGTAATAATTTTCATAATTTTATTGAGAATCTAAGAACCTGCATTGAGTAGAACAGTATTTGCAACTTGCTTGACTACATTGAGTCACACCATGCTTCTTTATCTTCCACTTTATAATTTATGGCCTAACTTTGTATGTGTGGCTATATCATTCTATCAAAGTTGTTGCTACGGGATACCTGCAGTGTAGATGCCATCAAGTGAATTAGATTACTGCCTCTCTGTCTCCATTATGTGCCAATTTCCTCACCCCCACTGTTTTTTTGACTTAAAAATATTATATATAATGTGTGCATATGATAAACTACAACTGCAATAGTTTTTTCATTCTCATCAGTAGATATTTTGTTTTACCTTCCAGCTTTGATATGTTGTTGCAACGACAACAGCTGCCAGTTACAGATATACAGAGAAGGAAGCTTAAGGATCTTGCAAAACGCTTGGAGGAGGGCATGTTAAAAGCTGCTCTCTCTAAGGTTTCTTCCAGTCATGTAGTTATTTTTCTTATCCAGTTTCCATTATTTGGAAGGATCTAAATCTTGTTTGTGATTTTAAACACTAGAGGTTTCTGATTCTGGAAAAAATAACATGGAACCTTCAAACTTATTCCTTAATTTAAATACTATATTTGTGTTGATAATGCTTTGGACTTATCTTTCAGGAGGATTACATGAACTTAGATACACTGGAGAGTCGTTTATCTAATTACCTCCGACGAGCATCTATGAATAATCACAACCAACAATATCCGCAGCTTGTTAACTCTTCTTCATTTGGTACAATGATACCAACCCCTGGTATGTCACATGTTCCAAATTCAAGCATGATGGTTGCATCTTCTATGGATGCCTCAGTGATTTCTGCCAGTGGGTGTAATAGCATAGCATCAACATCTTTCAATAGTGTAAACATGTTACCAGCTGGTGGTATGCTTGGCAGTACCTTAAATAGATTTGATGGTAATATTAGGTGTTATCATACTTCACCAATCCTTTTGCTTTTGTTTTCTTGTCCTTCATTGTAGAGTCTATGTGTTGCAGGTTTGTCTAATGGTTATCAGCAGTCTTCTACCACCTTTTCTGTTGCCTCAGGGGGGAACATTTCATCAATGGGGGTGCAGAGAATTGGTAGCCAGATGATTCCCACTCCTGGATTCGCAGCCAGCAGTAATCACTCACAGATGAATATAGATTCTAATAATACTAATGGTGGTGCCTTTTCCAGTGTAGAGTCTACTATGGTACCACTGTCACAGCTACAGCAGCAGAAGCAGCATGTTGGTGGCCAAAATAGTCATGTATTGCAGAACCTCAGCGGCCAAATGGGTAGTGGAATGAGATCTGGTTTACTACAGAAGCCATTTACAAACTCAAATGGTGCTATAAATAGTGGGTCAGGCTTGATTGGTAACAATATACAGCTTACAAATGAACCTGGCACTTCTTCTGACAGCTATGCCTCAACTTATGCTAATTCCCCTAAACACTTGCAGCAGCCCTTCGATCAAAATCAGAAACCAGTAGTTCAGGGTAATATTTCTTACTCCTTTCTTCTCTATTTTATCAAGGAATGATCCTAAGACCTTTACCTCCAAACCAGCACCTGTATTAAGTTGCATAACTTTTTTTGGCTATTTTGTTGTTTGTTGGGTGAGTATATGTGTGTCTGTATGCATAGTGCATGTTCTGTATTTTTGCCTTAGAAATTGACATGTCTCAGAAAGGATAACAATTCTATTATCAGGTGATGGATATGGAATGAATAATGTTGACAATTTTACTTCTGGAAACTTTTATACATCTGCGACATCCTCTGGGTCTATGATGAACAGTCAGAACACTAATTCAGTTAAATTACCATCAATGCCCAAAACTAGCTCATTGATAAGTGGTCACTCGAATTTTCACGGTATGCAGCAGGCTGCTCATATAAAGTCCCAACCAACTAACCAGCTAGAAAAGTTGAACTTTCAGTCTTCATTGACTTCAAGAGATGGCCTTCTGCATTCTCAACAGCAGTATCAGCAAATTCCTCAACAATTGCAACAGCCAGATCTGTATGCACAGCAGCAATTTCAATCTATGCAAAGTCAAAAGCCTCAGCAGATGATCAACAGTGACACATTCAGTCAGTCTCAGCTATCTTCCAATCTAGAAAACCGAGTGAAGCCTGAACCTGGAATTGAGCACCATAAAGAAGTGCCCAATTCTCATGTCTCTGAACAGTTTCACATATCTGAGATGCAGAGTCAGTTCCAGCAGAATTCATCTGAAGATTGCTCTAGGGGTGCTCAACATCTTCCATTCCCATCTGGTCACCATGATTTATCATCATCAACACCTCAAATTTCGCAACAAATGTTGCACCAGCATCAATTGGTTGCAGAGTCTCAAAATAATTTCAACAAATCTGTAATTCTAAACCAATGGCCTCAATCACAAGATTGTAACCACATACCTGACAGTATTTCACATGATCATCTCCACATGGATTTTCATCAAAGAATATCTGGACAAGATGAAGCTCAATGCAATAATTTATTGTCAGATGGATCTGTTATTGGTCGAGCTGTTATTTCTAGAGGCTCAGCTGAGCAGCTGGACTCTGGAAATGCTTTAAAAAAGGCGCACAGGAATCAACAGAGGTGGCTTTTATTTCTACTTCATGCTCGACGGTGTTCTGCCCCTGAAGGACGATGCAAAGAACGGTTTTGTTCTATTGCACAGAAGTTATGCAAGCACTTAGATGGATGCACCCTGCGCCATTGTCCATATCCTCGTTGCCATCATACCAGGGTGTTGCTTCATCATTTCATAAACTGCAAGGATCCATGTTGCCCTGTTTGTGTTTTTGTGAGAAAGTATCGGCGTGCATTTCAACTCAAGCCTCAGATTCGGCCGGAACCTGAATCAAGCTTGCCAACTGCAGTGAATGGATCCTGTAAACCTTACAATATTGTAGGCACATCGCCTAGATTGATCTCGAAGCCTCCATTAGTTGTTGAAACTTCGGAGGACTTGCACCCATCTATAAAACGTATAAAGATTGAGCATTGTGCCCAGCCTATTAATCCTGAAAATGTCCATTCTGCTTCATCTTTTACAGCAAATTGTGAATCTCTTGTTTCCAGGGATGCTCAGTCTCAACCCCAAGCTTATCCCAATGTTGAGAAGTCTATCTCAATCAAATCTGAGCTTACAGAAGTTAAGGCTGAAGCTCCTGCACGTGTGGTGCATGAAAAACTAAGTGAGACGAAAATGGATAACAATAATGCAGATGATAAAATGCCTAGTGCTGAACCTGTCAAATATGATGAATCTGCTAATTTAGCTAGGCCTGATAATATAAAAACTGAGAAAGAAACTGGACAAGACAGGCAAGAAAATGTTGTGCAGACATCTGAAAATGCTGCTGGAACCAAGTCTGGCAAGCCAAAAATAAAAGGAGTCTCATTAACTGAATTATTTACTCCAGAGCAAGTCAGGGAACATATCGCTGGCCTCAGGCAATGGGTTGGCCAGGTAAGTCTTTGTATTCTTGTGCCATCTTTTCATTGGGAAAGTATAATTTAGTTCATTAGTTAAATAATACTACATTATCTGTACTAGTGTACTGTAAACCTGTTCCATTGTACTTTAAAATCTATTTAATATGTTTCTTCTTGATAATAGTTTGCATATCTATTGTTGCTATTAATACACTGACTTTCTGTATGTTCGTTGAAATATGATTAGGACCTTTTGTAAGTATTTGTTAACAGACATGTAATTCTTCAGTGACCTCAGGTTTGATTGCATGTCCTTTACTCAAAGGACAGCAGTAACTGGAAAAATCACTAGTTCAAAGAATTTTTTTAGTTGTACTGTTGTCTAACACTAAATCAAATGAGACAGAATGAGAATGTTTTTGGCATCACAACAATGGACAACTTTTATATTTTAATTAATAATTTATAATTTACAAAAGGAAAATATATTAGAATGAGGGAATGAGTACAAAAAACGTTGTAGTATAACTCCTTTCCCTCTACAACTCTTAATGGGATTCCTTGAAAGGAAGCACGTGCTGAAACATGGAGAGACTGATAAAAAATTTCATACCAAGGCGAATCTAGGGATAATTATTTTTCTTTGTAGATGTAGGCATTTTGCTCCAGCCAAAGAGATCAAAAAACATTATAGAAAGCATATTTCTCTAACATGCCCTCCTTTCTCTGACCAAAGCCTGTGAATGTAGTTAAGAGAAAGTACTTAAATCTTCGTGTGCATTCCCTAGATTCACTAGATGAAGTCCACTCCAAATGTATCGGCTGGACAAAATTTGAACTATGCTTATTATGCTATTGGAAAATTTATATTCCTGATTAACCACTATCACATACTTTTAAATAAACTTTGCTGTGTGTCTCTTTAAGTCTTTTTTTATGGTCTACTGATGTTTGATTTTTATGCATATGAAACACCTATCATATATTCCATCAATTGAATCTTTTAATGCAGATGAGACATCTGTCATCTATTCCATTACTTGAATATTTTATCAATCTGATCTGGTCATTTTTGTGGAAATGTGATTTCTTATAATTTGTGCCTAGAAACTTGATTTACATGATGCATTCAACTTCATAAAATGCCATTTTCATAATATTGTGCATACAACAAACCATAAGACTAATTCAACCATTATATTTTTTGTATCTAACTGTTCAGCTAAAGTGGTTTGTCCAAATATATGGTTGTTACTATAGACTTTGAATTTTATTTTCCTATCATCTTGCTATTTAACATCCTAGGTTGTGTTATTTTCCTAAGCCTGAGTGTTATAAATTTTAAGGTTTGGGTAAGCATTATATTGTACTAGTTTTTAATTGTTCATGTGGTATATTTCCCACATAATATTTCTCTAATTATCCACATGTTGTCATAACATCATCTTCATGTGACAGAGCAAGTCAAAAGCAGAGAAGAATCAAGCAATGGAGCATTCAATGAGTGAGAACTCCTGTCAGTTGTGTGCTGTAGAGAAGCTTACCTTTGAACCACCGCCTATTTATTGCACAACTTGTGGGGTCCGCATTAAACGAAATAATATGTATTATACCACGGGCACTGGTGACACACGGCATTATTTTTGTCTTCCATGCTATAATGATGCTCGTACAGAGAACATCATTGTTGATGGGACTCCCATTGCCAAATCAAGATTGGAAAAGAAGAAGAATGATGAGGAAACTGAGGAATGGGTATGTTAAGTGTGCCATATGTGTCATTTTGTTCTTCAGTTAAGTTCTTTTGTTTTATTAACTATCTATTCTCTGTGTGCAGTGGGTTCAATGTGATAGATGTGAAGCATGGCAACATCAAATTTGTGCCTTATTTAATGGTAGAAGGAATGATGGTGGACAAGCTGAATACACATGCCCTAACTGCTATATTCAAGAGGTAGAAAGAGGAGAGCGCAAGCCCTTACCGCAAAGTGCTGTTCTTGGGGCCAAGGATTTGCCAAGAACTATTCTTAGTGATCACATAGAACAGCGATTATTTAAACGGCTAAAGCAAGAAAGACAAGAAAGGGCAAGGCTTCAAGGAAAAAGTTATGATGAGGTGATTCTTGTATTGGTTTACAGAAATACGTTGGGTTCACTTTTTATTTCATCATTTATTTTCTTTAGTATATTTTATTTCTTTCATCATTATTTGAAACTGGGTTCTTCTCCATTCATCTTCTCTGGCTCTCTGCATGTTTTCTCTGTTTGATTGTTTCTGGTTCTGTTGTTTTCAAACTGGATTTTGTTTCTATTTCCTTTGTTTGACTTGTCTGAATACTGTGCTGTGCCGGTTCAACTTGTTTTGGTGCTCTGGTGTGGAGTGACTTGTTATGCTGTCCTGTGCTGTGGATTATCCCACTTTGGTTGACTTGTTTTGGTGTTGTGTTGTTGAGTGACTTGTTTGAATAAATCATCAATTTCATCCATAAATTATTACTCTCGCCCCTAAATAAATGTTAGTCATAATTTGAAGGTTATATATCTTATTTATTTTATACGCATTTATTTATAGGTTTATATATAATTCTATATTACACAATTTTCATGTTTCCTTACCCTTTCCAATTTATGTAATATGTAAGATCTCGGTTTTGACTACCTTGGCTATAGGACTTGCAATGTTATATGAAACTGAGTTATGGATGGAAGCCAACAGCAGAGGAATGTGACAGAGATGAGAATGCTGAGTTGGATGAGTGGACATAGATAAGGATTGGGAATGCATGCATTAGAGAGAAAGTTGGGGTAGCACCTTATAGAAAAAAATGATAAAATCTTGCCTTAGGTGGTTTGAGTAGTATGGACTATGGAAAAGACCTATAGAAGCCCCACTAAGGAGAGTATATCAGATGAAGGATAGCCCCATCGTTAGATGTAAAGGGAAACCAAGGAAAAAAATGGAGAAACCATTAAGAAGGATTTAGAGGTCTGTGGTTTTCATAATAGAACATTATTGCTTGATCCATGTAGCTGACTCATTAGTGGATAAGGCTTGATTGTTGTGTTTAATTTTTTTATACACCTGTGTATTTTTTGTTTTTAATGTTTCTTGGATATTGATTATTATACTCGTTGCTAGCATATCCTGGTTTTCTATGGATTACTAATTTCATATTCGCTTGGATGTGTTGTCAGATTCCTGGAGCTGAAGCTCTTGTTATAAGAGTTGTGTCATCTGTTGACAAAAAGTTAGAAGTGAAACCGCGGTTTCTGGAGATTTTTCAGGAAGAGAATTACCCAACAGAATTTCCATATAAATCAAAGGTAATGGAAAAGTTGATTTTATCAATCCGATTGTGATCAAATTATTAATCATGAATACTATTGATGCCCTTAGCTTTCTATTCCAGGTAGTTTTGTTGTTTCAAAAGATAGAAGGTGTGGAAGTTTGCCTATTTGGCATGTATGTTCAAGAATTTGGATCTGAATGTCAATTTCCTAATCAGCGCCGTGTGTACCTTTCATATTTGGATTCTGTAAAGTATTTTAGGCCTGAGGTTAAAGCAGTGACGGGAGAGGCTCTTCGAACTTTTGTTTACCATGAAATTCTGGTAAATTTGGACACTAAGATCTTGCTTTGGAGCCCTTCCTTAGAGATATTCTAGTTCTGGGTTATTATCTTCCTGTAAATTATATTTGATACAAATTATTTCTTTTTAGATTGGATATCTTGAATATTGCAAGAAACGTGGTTTTACAAGCTGCTACATCTGGGCTTGTCCTCCATTAAAGGGGGAAGATTATATTTTATATTGCCATCCAGAAATTCAGAAAACACCAAAATCCGATAAGCTACGTGAATGGTGAGCCTAATAGCTTCAATATAGACAAAATGAGAAAAAAGTTGTCTATTTATTTTCCTTGTACAATGTGATTAGGTTTATTCATCTCTAACTTCAGCATTTGTAAACATGTTTCTGCAGGTATCTGGCCATGTTAAGAAAAGCTGCCAAGGAGAATATTGTGGTTGACCTCACCAACTTATACGATCATTTCTTTGTATCTAGTGGTGAATGTAGGGCTAAGGTTACTGCCGCAAGACTCCCGTATTTTGATGGTGACTACTGGCCTGGGGCTGCAGAGGATTTAATTTATCAGCTTCGCCAAGAGGAAGATGGAAGGAAACAAAATAAAAAGGGAACAACTAAAAAGACTATAACAAAAAGGGCTTTGAAAGCGTCTGGTCAGTCAGATCTTTCAGCAAATGCCTCAAAGGACCTGCTCCTTATGCACAAAGTAATTCACTATTATACATGTATAATACAAATAGTTTTGTTTTCTTGGTTAAGGAGATCCCTTGCAAGTCAATTTTAAGATTTTTGGATACATATTATATAACTAAAGTTTCAAACATTAATATTGTTTCCTTACCTTACTGCTTTCAATATTTATCTGTTAGGTTCCCTTATGTTTGATAATTTCTTATAAAATTCTTGATCTTTCTCCAGCTTGGTGAAACCATTTGCCCGATGAAGGAAGATTTTATTATGGTTCATTTGCAGCATGCATGTACTAGCTGTTGTATTTTAATGGTGTCTGGCAACCGTTGGGTTTGCAACCAGTGCAAGAATTTTCAGATTTGTGATAGGTAAGGATTGTTCAATCTTATCTCCATGATTTTGTCATGTGATGTGTTAAATTATCAAAATTATGTCTTCGTTGACTAAATAGAGTAGTCCTAAACTGAAGTCTATGAAGTACAAACATTTATCCGGATAATTTTAGTAAATTGCCGTTACCCCATGCCCATGTTATTTCATATCCATACCCATATCATATTCGTGCTTGCTAGACTACTGTGTTGATAATCTGAAAGCGCTTCAAGTAGTTTTTAGTGTAAATCATCACTCATTAGGGGTCTATTTTGGTTTGAGAAAATGCTCTATATTTTCATTTTCAGTTTTCACAACTAATTATAAAATGCCAACTTGCTTTTACTCTTTTTCATGCCTTCAAAGATTTGGACAAGAAACAATGAAGGTTATATTTTGTTTTCATTTTTCTCCTGTACAAATCTTATGAAAAGAATAAGCAAAGTAGAAACAAGGTGACATTTTTGTAATTATTTTTATGGCTTTCCATTATGTGTGTTTTTGCTATCTTTCTAGTACATATTTTGTGTTATTTTCAGTAAGTTTGTCTTAGAAATTGGTCTTAAGGCCTAACTCAATCCCACAAAACTAGCTTGTAAGGTAAGGATTGTCCCATTGTAGTCAATCCCAGAATAGCGGAGAGCTGACCCAAAAGTGGGATAGCGGATGGCGGGATGACAGCTATTCTAATATTTTTTTGTCCCTCGAATTTGAGGTCTTCTTTTAGTCCCCCAAATTAAAATTTGTATTTTTTAGTCCATCAAATTTGTAAAATAATTTTTTTAGTTCTTGACTGATTTTTGGTTTGGATGCACAATTTGTGGCGGCTTTTGACCACAAGGACTTAAAAAGAATTTTGTGACTTAAAAAATGTAAATTTCAATTTGGAAGACTAAAAAAGACAAACCCCTAATTTGAGGGACTAAAAACATATTTAAACAAATTTGAGGCCCGACAGATGATAAAAGAGAAAAAATACACCCTGAAACCCTAAGGACCCGACCGATCAGGTTTTGTTAGCCAACACCGCCCTTGTGAAAGGAAAACATCCCTATGGCAAAATGCAAATGGAAGAGCTGAAGGTCGGTGGTGGCATGGGGGTGGCTGGAGAGTGTCCGGTGCGGTGGATTTTGCTTGGGCTTTAGAGCTGCAACGGCAAAAAAAACCGGAAGCAGATTCAAAATCGCAAATTGAGTTTGCGTGGTGCCTTACCACAGCAATAACAGCTGCTCTTGGGTTTATAAACTCTTTAAGCCATATCTCTAGTTGATATAAGACTAAACCACTACCTTTGAGATTGCAATTAAGGCAGCCCCCAAAGAGGACACAACTAAGGTGGGCTATATGGATGACCACAATTAAGGCGACTTTCCAACATTCCACCTCATGCCCAGGACTACTAGCCTGGAGCATGGTAAATGTAGTTGGTTGTTGGCCCAACAATGGATTTACCGATTTAGGATAGATTTCGATACCATCTTAGAATTTGGGCTCAAGACGGCTCAATCTTACAAAATTGACTTGTAAGGTGATGACCGTCCAACCTTTATATCTCTAGTCGATGTGGGGACTAAACCCCCACCCTTGAGGCTGCAATTAAGGCACCCCCAATGAGGCCACAACTAAGGTGGGATAGAGGTGATTGCAATTAATGCGGCTTTTGGTATACTAGAAATGTTTAAATTATGTCTTTTTTTTTTTTTGTTAAAGCTGTTAAACTTTTAATATTTATGTTATCGCAGGTTGTATAATGATGTTTTTTTCTTAACATTGTTGCCATTCATCTGCTATTATTTTCTGCTACACTATCCACCATAATGACTTGACTGATTTTGGATTTGCTACCATCCATCATCATTCATAACACTTCGAATTATAAAAGAAATTTTACTGCAGTTTTGGACAAAATATTGAAACTGGGAGACTGCTGTGGATATTGTCTCTACCAGATTTTTTAGTATCTTGACATCATATCTTATGATCTTATTAATATTTATTGTTAACATCCCTTTTTGTTATCATTCTCCTTCTCCTTATCCCTTGCCGACTGAACCACTTCAAAACTCACCAATCAATTTTGCTAGTAACACATTCTCTGTCTTGCCTTTTCTTAGGTGTTACGAAGCAGAACTAAAGCGTGAAGAGAGAGAAAGACATCCTATTAACCAGAGGGAGAAACATACTCTTTATCCAGTAAGTAGCTATAGCTCTAACTTTTACATGTAATATTTGTGCTTCTGCACTAGTTCATTTCTTCTGTTCACTGCTGTGAGATTTTATTAGAACACTTTAGTGGGAGATCTTGGGGAGGGATCTTCAGCTAAAGATCTCTCTTTTTCCAGATCCACCACTAAAGAGGGAATGCAGATCTCCACGTGGAGATCCGATTCTTCCCTAAGAACCCTGAAGATCTCCACGGAGTTAAAAAAATGATTTTTTATGTGACAGGACAAAAAAAAAATGAAATTAAAAGTTAAAATTAATTACTTAAAATTAATTATATGCTTTATTAATATTCATATATTTTTTCCATGCTTTATTAATTAAAATTAATTAATTAATTAATTAATTAAATTAAATTAATTTTTAAAATATTTAAAAGTGGGGTATAGTGGGACCCATTAAAATTATCTAAGATCTCAATTTGGGATCTACCAATAAAGGAAAAAATGTCACAGATCTTAAGAGATCTTCAATCCTACGTGAAACTATAGGGTCACCAAAAAGTGGTCTAAAATCTTAATGTAGGATCTACCACTAAAGGTGCTCTTAGGACTCGACTGTTAACCATCTTAGTGTGCTTTGAGGAACCAAGTTAGACAAATTATGGAGTTCTAAATTTGAACTGCTATATTGCGCGTTCGGTTTTAGTTATTTTATTCTCAAAAATGACTTTTCAGTGATAAATCTTGAGCATTTTTTGTTTTTCACTTTTCTGAAGCAAAATAAGCTATTCAAATACACACAATCATGTGGTTGCTACAAGTATAAGTGAATTTGGAATTTTTTTTAACTTGCATCATGATGCAGGTTGAAATTACTGATGTTCCTTCTGATACAAAGGACAAAGATGATATTCTTGAGAGCGAATTCTTTGACACTAGGCAGGCATTTCTGAGTCTCTGCCAGGGAAATCATTACCAGTATGATACACTAAGGCGGGCCAAACATTCCTCAATGATGGTTCTTTATCATCTTCATAATCCAACGGCTCCAGCATTTGTGACAACTTGCAATATATGTTATCTTGACATAGAAACTGGTCAAGGATGGCGCTGTGAGGTTTGCCCTGAGTATGATGTATGCAATGCTTGTTATCAAAAGGATGGAGGAATTGATCATCCTCATAAGTTGACAAATCATCCATCCATGGTGGATCGTGATGCTCAGAACAAAGAAGCAAGGCAGCTTCGAGTATTGCAGGTGTTGTACAAGACTGTAGAATTTGTTGTGTTTAATATTTTATGATTTTCAAAGATATTGGCAAAAAAAAAAAAAGATCATCAAATGACATGATAATTCTAATATATCACATATTTTAAAAGAATTAAGTCTCGAATTCTTCCATGGTAATTAACTGATTATTTTTTGTGTGGTCACAATTGTTATTAATTATTATAGTCTACAAAGATAAAATGTGTGAAGACGTATGTGCATCTTTGTTAAATTGTAGTCTGTGGATTACTTCTAATACTTTTTAGAAACATTTTGTTACTTTTTTCATTATACTGTGATTTTAAATTCTTTTCCGGCTATTGCTTGCTTCTGCCCATATTATCTATAATTATAATAAATCTATCTATAATAAACCTTTCCAGCTTTTGTTTCCATCCCTTGTAATATTGTGTGTGTGTAATATTTTGTAAAAGCATGGATATTGATTTTATTTTTTTGCCTTTTCCCCATGCATTTTGGATGGACTCTGTTCTAGTGTTTCCAAATGTTTTTTGGTCATTCTTAAACCACCTTGCTTGGTGGTGATATTGCACCTTTCTGCGTACATATAGGATCTCTGATATAAATGAATTCTATAATTACAGCTACGGAAAATGCTTGATCTACTTGTTCATGCATCCCAATGTCGTTCTGCACATTGCCAATATCCCAATTGTCGCAAGGTGAAGGGGCTTTTCCGCCATGGGATGCACTGCAAAACACGTGCTTCTGGAGGTTGTGTTCTTTGCAAGAAAATGTGGTATTTGCTTCAACTTCATGCTCGTGCTTGCAAAGAATCTGAATGCCACGTACCACGTTGCAGGTTTGTAGATCAGGCATTGCCATTATTCTTGTGTTAACACTATTTGATAGATTTTGTATGTATTAATACTGTTTATTTGGGTTAAATCAGAGATTTAAAAGAACATCTAAGGAGACTTCAGCAACAGTCTGATTCACGGCGTAGAGCTGCTGTAATGGAAATGATGAGGCAGAGAGCCGCAGAAGTTGCTAACAATGCTGGATGAGCAATTTATACTTGTAAATATGTGGCACTTTGAAGAAATGCTCTAGACAGAGGTATACCTTAGTTTCACCTATGCTCCGACAGCAGTGATTGTTTTTGTGAATGGAATACATAGGGTACATGTAGCCTTGCGTCCATCTCAACATGTTTGTCCCAGAAAAAGATCCGAATTCAGCCATTTAATGCTGCTGTCCTCTTCTGCAAAGGACTAACCAGGTCCGGCGGGATATTTGGTGGTGCGACTGTTTTTGTTATTCTTTGATTTTGTTAAGTCACTTGTTTTATGTCAGATGCCATCCTTCTTCGGTGGCGGGTGTACTATAGTCCTAAATAGGTCTCAAATTTCTTACAAATCTTTGTGGGAGGGAGGATGTCACCAAGTCGTTTAGTTGACCGTTTTAAAGATTCAATGCATTTTGTAGAATCTTTTATTTAAAGATGAAAGTAAATAATTAGAATCTTCACATAGTTCTGCTTCCTTTATGGGATAGTATCTACTGTCTGTTTCGCTTACTTTTTTTATATTCAATATTGCTATTCGATTTATTGCTATGGAAGCAATTCTGTGAATTTTTCATAATATCTTAAACTATTAGTAAATGAGATATACATGATATGTGAAGAATGGAGCATTCATGGTTCACAGTTTGAATCGATCTAAAGTATATTTTAGAATATAAATTATCGAATCAATCTGAGTGTAAGGAGTAAAATTTTAGTATGTATTCAAATTATATAATACTGTTTATGTTGGTAGAATTTTTCTTATTCTTTTTGCAAAATATATCTTTCTATTATTAAGGGATTGATTTTTCAAGTTATACCGAGTTTTCTTTTTGGTTACAATATTAATGTTAAAATTGAATATAGGTTTCAATAAATAAGAAAATTGAATATAAGATTAAATGTCTAAGATTTTCTTTTCCTACTCAAATCATTGAAGTGGAAAATTACCTTAAACTTGGGAGAGTATTGCATCTGCAAGACTTTCATCTAATTCTAACTTAGGTGCTTATTGTAGTGTCTAAATATTGGATTCATATACTAAAAAAGTTACATATCTTAATGATACATTTAAATTTTAAAGTTATTTAAATGACATGTGTCTAGAATTTAAATGGTAAAAGCATAATTTTGATTTCTAAATTTAATTTAAATTTCAGTTGTCTTTTATTTTTTAATCCGATCTCTATTTATTCATGTTACTGTGTTCATTATTATTATCTTTATTCTAATTAATCTTATAAATTATATTTTTTGTGTGATTAGAGTTCTGACATCATGATAAAATTGTGTGTAAATGACTTATTGATCATAAATTTAAACTCAAAAATAATTTAAATTTAATTTTTAAATAATATTCTAGACTAAGGTTTCTTCTATTAAGTTTCCATACATAATCTCCAAAAGATTTCAATCACTGTTTGTAAACTACTTCTATCTAGTCATTTGTTCTAGACACGCAACAAGCTTAAGGTACAACAAGCTAATTGAAGTGATCTTTTATAAATACTAAAAAGACCAATTACAGAAGAACGTGCTAAAAATACCTCACTTTAGTAGAATCTGGAAGCTAAAAATACTAAGGTGGGGCCTTTTTTGTGGAGATTGTTGCGGGATAGATTCCCAATGGGTGTTAATCTCAAACCAAGACAGGTTCCTGTGTAGGAAAATGATTACTTGTGCCCCTTCTGTTGTAAAATATAAGAATAAGCATCACATGTGTTCTTTACATGTGAAAAGGTAACCAAATTATGGAGGAGGAGTGTTCGTGATTTGGATTGAATCTATGTTGAAGTAAAAAATTATCTGATTCAATCTTTTTGGTTTGGTCATTTGATTATTCATTCGGTTTGAAATTATTTTTAAATCTAATCCAATCCAATTCAATTTTTTTCGGTTTAGATTTGATTGATTTTCAATTTTTTAAAAAATCTAAAAATAAAATTTATGAGACTTATTTTTATCAAAATAAGGAGTATCTAGCATAAACAAACATATTCATTGGACAAAAACAAACATCATTTTCTAATTTTCATTGGACAAATACTTTTATTAGATAAAACAAGGAGCAATTTTTTAGTGTGTATTGAGTTTTTTGTTTTTGAGTTATGATGGAGAATAGGTCCAAGTAGGTAGAGAGTAAGGTAAAGTTTATAATTGGATTAGTTTGGATTGAATCGGTTTTCACTAGTCAAATCGAAAACCGATCTAATCCAGGGAAAATTTTTGGATTTTTTTCGATTTTCAATTTTTTGATTATTTCAATTATCGATGTTTCAGTTCGGTCATCGCGATTTATATCGGTGTGCTATTAAGTGCCAGAACTGGATTGGTGTTCAAACTATCTTAGTTCTCTCTACGGAGTGCAGAATTGGCAACAACTAGAACTCTTCAGTGCGGCGGCTTTTCTACGTCGAGACAGGTGGGAGATTATGTGGGTGGCTTTGGTCTGGAGTATTTGGAATCAAAGGAACAAATGTATATTCAGGGGGTCATCGTTTGACTCGGCTTCAATTATGGAAGGAACACTTTTTCACTCGTGGACATGGAAGGAACATTTCCAACAATTTATTGTTTGTATAATAAATATTTCGTTAGCTTAAATTTTAATTTATTTTATTAATAAGTATCCTAAAAATACAATTAATTGTTGTAATAAACCTATAATAATTTATCCTATCCAGCCCAAACAGAGGAGAACGTTGTATACGTGGAAGCACTGAGTTCTCGATTTTCCTGGCTGTATGGTAATCCAAAATATGTGGTGAAAATTATTCCTTCTGGTTTACGGGTCTACGTGTCTGCTTCGTAACGTATGAAGCCGACGGAAGCGCGGGCCACTCACATTTTCTGGTTCATATGTAACTAGTTGTGGAACTGGAAGCACATGCAAGTTTGTTTTTTTGAACAGTAATAGCTGCTCTGCTAAATGATGAATGCCGCAACAGCAGCTAACAGCAGTGTTTACTCACAGACACAGTGCAGACTACTTTCCTCGGATGTTCGAGGTTCGATTCCTTTCATGAATGAACGGAAGTCTCGGCTGGTGGTGAGGGCTGGTGGCGGTGGTCGTCCTCCCAAGGAGGATGATGAAAAGCAACAACAACAACCTGTGTCTCTTAGGCTTGACGACGTGAACCCTGTGGGACTGGGTCGAAGATCGCGGCAGCTATTCGATGAGGTTTGGAGAAAGTTCTCGGGATTGGGTCAGATTTCTGGGACAATCCGGTCGGATGATCAGGAGGCTTTGGATGCCCTTCTGGTCCGCGAAGGTCCGATGTGCGAGTTCGCAATCCCTGGCGCTCAGAATACTACTGTACTCGTTGTTGGTGCCACCAGTCGCATCGGTCGCATCGTCGTGAGAAAGCTCATGCTCAGGGGCTACGTTGTCAAGGCTTTGGTGAGGAGGGCAGATCAGGAGGTTGTAGAGCTCCTTCCAAGGTCAGTAGAGATAGTCATTGGGGATGTTGGTGATCCCGCCACTGTCAAGGCTGCTGTTGAAGGTTGCAACAAAATTATATACTGTGCCACTGCTCGCTCTGCTATAACTGGGGATCTCTTCAGGGTTGATCATCGAGGAGTTTCTAATCTAGCTAAAGCATTTCAGGATCACAATAATAAATTGGCCCAATCGCGTGCTGGGAAAAGCAGCAAAAGTAAGCTCTTGATTGCCAAATTCAAATCTGCTTCTTCACTCAATGGATGGCAAGTTCGTCAAGGTACTTACTTCCAAGATGTACTTGCCACAAAATATGATGGAGGGATGGATGCTAAATTTGAGTTCACTGAGAATGGAGATGCTGTTTTCTCAGGTACTATATCTTATCTGCTACTGGACTGCATGGTATTAATGAACAATACCAACAAATTTCGTAATATTTGTTGCTTATAATAATGGTAACCTCTGCACAAGGTTTTAAATATCAGTTGCGGCCGCATTGCGCTTGTTGATATCGCGGACAAATGCAGCTGATGCGGTCCCAATTGTGGCTCTGCATATTCACTTTTACCCCTATATTTCCATATTCATTTCAGGGTATGTCTTCAACAGAGGAGGCTATGTGGAACTATCAAAAAAGCTTTCTCTGCCACTAGGTTATACTCTTGATAGGTATGAAATATTAGATAGATGACTTTTGTACATAAGATAGCCATCTGGAATTGTTCTGTATAATTGTATTTTGCTAAATATAGGAAATTCTATCATGCATTCAAGCATAATCAGTTCATCCTTAATGATAGGTACGAGGGTTTGGTTCTTTCTGTTGGTGGCAATGGAAGGTCTTATGTATTAATTCTAGAAGCTGGTCCTTCGGCAGATCCAAGTCAGAGTAGATTGTATTTTGCAAGAATTAGTACAAAAGTGGGATTTTGTAGGGTAAGAATCATTTTCCTTTTAACGAATTATGGTTTCTCCATTTTTACTATCCTACTTTGAAATTTTATCCTTCTTAGCACTGACAAGAAGCTTTCATATCTCCTCTCTGGATTTCAATGACAGGTTAGAGTACCATTTTCATCATTCCGCCCAGTGAAACCAGATGATCCAGTGTTAGATCCTTTTCTTGTACATACTTTGACAATACGCTTTGAGCCTAGAAGACAGGTTCACTTCCTTATTGCTTTGAATTCTCTTTGTTAAACTTAGCTTGTATTTTAGGACCTTGCATTTGTCTTAATAATATAAATTCCATTTTGCAATATAATTCCCCAACAATTCACCCTCCTTTCCTTTCCAAATATCTGCAAAATAGGTCTGAAGAAGAAAATAACTCAAGATTGCAGAAATTCAATGCTCATGAGAGAAATCTAGAGAAATAACTGTAGCAACATTTCTACGCAATAAAAGGTCCTCGCAGTTTCCAAAGTTTTATTGACTATTGGTGTCCAAAATGAAAGCCTAAAGTGTATAAGGAATTATAACATTCCAAAGGATGTAGGGCTGAATTGTGAGTGAAGGGGCTCATTATTTAATAATTGAACGCAGATTTTCAAGATGTCAAAAATCAATTTTATGAAAGAGTATAAAGATCAATAACTAATTATAAAAAAACTATTGAAATTTCTCCCATTTGAAGCTTTTTAAATCATCCATGCTATATGAACCAAGACTTTTGGACTTAAATATCTTTAGGACAGTAGTTAATAGACTAAAATGCAAAAAGTTAACTACATTGGGCAAACAAAAATGTAAACTAAAATTAAGAGGGGGAGTCTATGACTCTCTGTCTTTTTGTTCTTAGAGATTGTGATCATACTGAAATGTTAGATCCTTCTCGACTTCTAATATAACTGGATCAGATTTTAGGAGAAGAATAATTGTTTAAAAATCTATCCATCTCTGGATTTGTATCTGTTAGGGATGTAGGCCCAACCCAGGAAAAGGAGTGGAAGGTGTATACTACATACCCCATTGTCCAGAGGCTTCTCGCTATGCAAAGGTAAAGGGAAAGGATATTGTACACAGCCTTACCCTTGCATATGCAAAGAGGCTGCTTCCGGATTCGAACTCATGACCAACAAGTCACCAAGGCATAACTTTACCGCTATGCCAAGGCTCGTGGAAGATGTATACTAGGAGAAAGAAATAATAGGCTAGACATTATTGGGGCTATTAATTAATAATATTATAAAGGGAAGTTATGGAAATTAGGGTGATTAGAGTTGTAAGGAGGACAGTCTCCATGGACAGGCACACAATAATACTTATTATCTTGATTTTTTCCTGCTAATTTCCCTTTCGTGCTACCATACAATCATCGTTCTTTCTTCTGTGCTCTACCAATTTGGTTTGACCTGCCGAAGTGCCTACATCCTAAGCTGACTGCTAGGTATTACGGTCCCTACTTGGTGCTGATAAAGGTTGAGGTAGTGGCTTTCCAACTTCATTTGCCAAAACATGCTTGAATTCACCCTGTCTTTCATGTGTTGCAATTGAAGTGAGCTGTAGGTCAACAACATCTAGTGGAGGCAGAATTACAGCAGGAGTTACAGCTAGATCCTATTATTTACTTGCCAGCTAAGGTTTTCGCTGAGAGTGTGGTCACGCGGAAGGAGGAGCAGATACCTCAAGTCCTAATTAAATGGCAAGGAAAAACTGAGGAAGAGGCAACATTGGAAGATGTACAAGTCATTCAGGACTAGTTACTTGAGGACAAGGTTATAGTTGGGGAGGAGGAGCTGAGAGAGACCCAACCTAGAAAAAGGAGTGGAAGGTGTATACTAGGAGAAAGAAATAATAGACTACGTATTATTAGGGCTATTAATATAATAAAGGGCAGTTAGGGAAATTAGGGTGATTATATTTTATATTTAGGGTGATTATATATATTTAGGAATGCTTCACCTGTGGACAACAATTATGCTTTGTTGTTATGGATTAACTGAGTCACTCAATTGTAAGGAGACAGTTTCCTTGGTCAAACGCCCAATAATACTAAAGGAGAAGACAAAATATGATGAATTATTTCTCATTGATTATTATTCTCTGTACAAAGGGGAAATAAAGCCAAGTCTAAGGTACAAAGGGGAAATAAATCTCCCCGATAAAGACAGAAATAAAGACCGATTCCTACCTAATCTGTGTGTTCCATAAATCACTCACTATCCTAAAATAGTATAGGAATAACCAATTCGTGGGGCGGTTGGAATATCACAGGAGGGACTATAACGAATCCGGGTATTTGGAGTTACGAAGGTATGGCCGGAGCACATATTGTATTAAATACATAATTTTACTGATGTTCGCATACATGTGCAAAAGTTAGTTTTAATGCAATGATTATGTCTTGTTTTTTTATCATTAAAACATAGAGTTGTTTAGTTTTAAACTTAGCACATATTAATGCTTCCATATTGTCATTCGAGCAACCCAAAGTTAAGTAAGATTTAGCAAAGTGTGTCATGGCTAATCTAACCAAATTTCCATTAGTGAAGTGTCTCAATAAAGAAATGAGAGATGTCCTTTAGTAAACATAGGTTGTAATTGATTTCTCCCTTTCTACTGTCTCTTCATGAATTGGAATCTTCTTAAGATCTTCTAACATTAAGTCAATACAATGAGCTGCACAAGGTGTCATGCAATCTCTTCCTTTTCTCCATCATCATTTCTCTAGAAGCCTTATAATTTGTTGCATTGTCTGTGATAACTTGGACAATATTTTCTTCACAAACCTAGTCAACAACTTCATTCAACATTTTAAATATCTTAGATATGTGTGATGCGTCTACAAATTTTTCAAAAAAAAACCCTTAGGGCTATTCATCAGGAAGTATGGTCCTCCTCCTCTTGTTGGTCTATCCATTTGTATTATGGTGCATTTGGTTTTCTTTCAACAAGCTTTATGCTCCTCCAATGCCTCCTTGGTTAAATCTACTTTTTGTGTAAAATATTTGACTCTAATCCATGTAGGATGACACTGTTACATTGAATGGAATAACACTGTTATAAAGTAATGAAGAAATTTCTTGACTAGCTTCCTCCCTCAAAACATAGAGGAATGCCACAACTATAACTAGTCCTTATGGATCCAGATAACATAGAGGAATGGCAGATACATCAACAATATCTATACAGATATGTCAGGAGAATTAGAAACTACCTATCTCAATATGATATCTACCACAATGAGCGTCAGAGCTCTCAAAACACTGCCCAAGCAGCTTTACCACGCATGTCCCTATTGGGCCTTTCGCCCTGGGATGCATCATCTCTGTTAGATACTACATCTGCAAAAATATAATCCCCACACACGGGGTGAGATAAAAATCTCAGTAAACTCAGGATTCTTGGAGGTCTTTCCTCCCCCTGGTTCACTTTCATGCACATAATATCAAAATTGGCATTACAAATTACCCATCACAGCTATCAACCATATTACCACATGTACATAGCATATACAGATATAAATCAATGCCTGAAGAGGCTTCATCCATTCATATGGGCACATCCCACATCAGGACCTACTAAACATGCCTGAGGAGGCTTCATCCATTCATATGGGCACATCCTATATCAGGACCTACTAAGCATGCCTGAGGAGGCTTCATCCATTCATATGGGCACATCCCACATCAGGACCTACTAAACATGCCTGAGGAGGCTTCATCCATTCATATGGGCACATCCCACATCAGGGCTTTCTTTCTTTGCCTGAGGAGACTTCATCCAGCTATGTGGGCACATCCCACATCAGGACTTATATATATAGACTATTAAATTCAATTCCACTGGTCAGAGAATCTAATCAAGTACATAACAACACTATCACAGTGTTTAGTTTATCATCAATCACAGAACACTATTACAGTGTTCATCTTATCATCAATCACAGAACACTATCACAGTCTTTACTTATTATCAATCGCCTAAAATAACACTATCATAGTGTTTAGTTTATCATAAATCATAGAACACTATCACAGTGTTCATACTGTCATCAACCACAGAACACTATCACAGTGTTCCTCTCATCATATACATATTTTCAATAAAACAACAACTCACATCTTTAATACACATAAACCATGATATACAATAATCATTACTCCTTCGGAGTATGGTGAAACACAGGTAGTGGGAACACTCTCAAGAACAAAGAGTTTACTTGGCAAGGCCGTGCTCTACCGTTCAACCCCAGGTCGGTGGTCTACGTCCTATACAAGGCATACAGCACAATCAAATCATCAATAACACCATACAAGGCACCTAACAACGGTTCTCAACAGTTAAAATGAAAGAAAAACATAATTATTTTTCATAACCCTCTCAATCATCTATTTTAGGGTTATCAAAACTAACCACCTCATAGGCGACTCACAGACCCTCAGCAGGATCTATCCCGACCTAACCAAGGCCTTAGAGTCTCTCTAAGACTCTGCATAAGACAAATCAACCAGTTCAATTGCCTTTAACCAGGCCATATATCACTAATTATTCAACTTAACTAAAACGGTTATTTCAACACATTCACCGTTTATTTAGCCTCCCGAGTAACTTTTGTAAAAGCACTCAGGCTCATATATCTCATAATACCTTCCATTTCATCAACATGCTTTCTACTCATACATATCACAGAGTCAAACTTCATCAGAAATCATGTTTCAAAGCTTAATATTCATCAGAACAACCTCCTGAGCATACTTTTCTAAAGAACTCAAGCCTAATTCCAACTCTATCACAAAGTGGTCACTATTCATCCCAAGAACAATTTCACAAATCAAACGGTAAAACTTGAGTTTCTTACCTCTAAATCAACAAGAAAGGCTAGAGAACAGTTTTTCCAAGCTTGAACGTCCTTAAAACGTCTTCTTTTCTCCTCAGAATCAAACTTTGTGAATTTCCCTAGAGAACTAGATCTCTCTGTTTGATGGCTTTCAGAGAAAAGTGATGATGAAATCTAGTTCATTGAGTAATTTCTTTCAACTTTCATGTTGGGTGTGAAGGGTTTTGGTCAACGGTTGAGTGTTTAAGAAGCTTCTCTAGTTCATCAATGGCAGAAGCAGAGAAAAGAAAGAAAGGAAAGAGAAAGAAGGCTAAGGAAAGAGAGAGAGAGAGAGGCTGTTATACAACCAATAACCAACAACAACAAGCCTTTACGTACAAGTCCACAACACATGTTTCAGAAATGTAGCAAGACCAACACTCAAACGCGAGTTCAGAATAGGGAAGAGAACAAATATCAGCTCCGACTGGCTACCACCAGCTCATAGAAAGAAAGTGAAGTGGGTAACAGAGGCCGAAGTTTGAAATGGAAGAGATGAGGTCAAGAAAGGAAATAGCTACCTTTGGAGTGTTTCGAGTTTAAAGAAGAGAGGGAATAGAGCACATAATGCATTTTCTTACATGAACTTGAGCACAGAGATGCAGAAAAAATACAACTTGTATGGTTCTCCATTCAACAAATAATTAAGCTAATTCCTGTGCAGTATTAATTCAGCTATTTCCTAAGAGAGAAGTTCCAAGACAATTTAATTCAATTTTTTGTTTCCAACACAACTATTTCCTAAGGCATTTAACTGAACACAATTTTCCACACTTCCTAAGGTAGATCCATTTTACTGGAAGCTCGGTAACAGCTTCCTGCTTACCAACCTTCCAAAATTGAGGTCATTACCTTATTATCTTGTACATATTTTTAATTACTATAATCTCCCTTTCCTGTTAAATACCATATGAACTTCTAAACACGTGCAAGAATTTACAAAGGTCCCCGATTTCCTCTTACTTTTTAAAAATATTTTTTCCACTATTTTGCCCTATACGAACTCGTGTTTTATTTTTAAATAGTGTATAATTGTGGTGTGCTGATCGTCTATTCATTCTTGTTCCAGAGGCCTGTTGAAGGAAATGCAACTATGAAACAGGATTTAAGAAGCTTTAAGCTTATATTGGAATATATTAAAGCCTTGCCTGTAAGTGCTTTAATGCATTTTCTTTTAATTGTGGCATAAGCTACAATGTTTTTATATGCTTGTCTAATGTTCACTGGGTATGTATTGTTATTCAATAGTTCAATTGATAATGACAATGTAAGTTGTGAGATGAACGAGGATAAAATAGTTATTCCCTTTTTTTTTCTACTGGAGATAATAAAGTACAAGGATTCCATCAATAGTATGGACTATGGACTATGGACTATAAAGGATGACATTTGTTTATTTTATTAGAATCTTTATTTTTCTATTTTTGTCAAGATGTGGTTATTCTTATAAATGTGGATATCTTTTACAAACTATGACTATTTTATTAGAGTTCTTTGAAGTATTTTTGTTGAGATACCCACAAATGTCCATTTATGGAAACGTACATTCTAAAAGTCCAATTTTGGGCATAATGGGGTGTGTTAAGATCCCACCTTCACTAGGTATATGGCAAAAGTAATTCTCCTACTTTAAGTAGCTTTTGGAATTGCATTAAGCCCAAAAGGGATGGAGTTGAGGACAAGATAAGCAGTGCTATGCATTGTCTGCCCTTCAAGTCCAAAGGGTTCGTACGAAAGCAAATATGTTGGAATATAATATACAAGCCATTTATATGTCTTAGGTTCTTAGCCTAATAGCTTAAGCTTTTGGATGAAAACTCATCAATTGTTCGTGCATCATACTTCTAACATTAAATTGCATAATGCTCTTTGAAATTTACTCTTTTCCCCTTTATTAATATTTCTCTCCACCTTTCTATCTTTCTCTCGCATAGGAGTGGAAGTAGGTCAGGCCACCTATTAGAGGCCTATGGCCCAACCTGTTTAAAAGCCTTTTTAGTTAATAGGCCAGCCATATATTATCATCTATGTTATTCAAATTACTTATTCCAAGAATGCTATTGTCTCGTGTATTGTCACTGGACTGTGTCAATAGTACTTGTACGGCATAGATTCTTTCATTGCATTTTTGCAGATCTTATTCTGCTTGGTGCCAACAATGTGAAAAAAGAAACATAAAAGACTGCTTAACAAGGCATCTATATGATTTATGTTCTTCAGTAATGTTATTGATACTTTGTCCCCTAACGTAAATTCTGCATGTGAATATACTGCAGACTGGGCAAGAAACCGATTTTGTATTAGTTTCATGTTCTGGACTAGGAATTGAGCCTTCCAGACGGGAACAGGTTCTTAAAGCCAAGAGGGTTGGTTTCATTTCTTTGTTTTGTTTTTTACTTAGTTGAAAGTTACGAATTTTGTTCCCTTTTATTTTCGGGGTCATGTCTGATCATGTCAATGTTGAATTCTCCAGGCTGGTGAAGATTCCCTAAGAAGATCTGGCCTTGGATACACAATAGTTCGTCCTGGTCCATTGCAGGTAAAGTTTCTATTGCTGCTCGTAGGTAGAACATGTGATTGATTTAGTTGCAGAAATAAGCATTTCTGTGACATCTGGATACTAGGGAGCCACAAAAAAAAAAAAAAAGTGAAATGAGAATGTGTGATTGCTTGAAACTTGCAGTGAACCAAAAAATGTCTTAGGGAGGCAAATTGGCGAGTCAACATCATTGATGACAGAAACCTCTACGTCTATCATTGTATCCATAACTGTTATAATATTCACATTCTCATGCTATTATCAACATAATTATCATGATATCCATATACTGGTATCCTTTTCAGATATTATTGGGTCAACAGCATATATGCATGCACACATGTCTATTCATCATTGGATTTCACAAGTACATCAAAAATTCCATCTTATTTATATATATCCCATCAATGGGTGCTTCAACAAGCATCCTACATATTTAATGCAGACGAGACATGTTCTCTGGCTTGAAAAATGTTCATTACAAAAGGCTTCCCATGCTGTCCTGCACAGAGGCCAGTTTCTCAATTGTCACTATATCTATGCAGCTATGCCCCTTGCGTTTATTTTAATCCTTTCCTCCGGGTTGGGTTGGCACTTGGCAGCACAGTTGTGGTGGCCAGTCACAGATTGTGATCAATAATTGACAATTTTTTTTCATCATATCAGCTTTATCCACTCTAATTTCTTCTAAAACACTGAAATTAACATCATTGCGGTCCCCTGGCTTTAAAAAAATGGTTACTAAATTCACAGTGGTTGGGTCATTTTCAAGAGCCGCATTGCAGCATGCTAGTGTATGTTTTTATTCATTCTACTATATCCAATCAATGTCAGGGTCATTTTTAGGTTTTATATATATAATATATATAAAATTGAAGCTTGCGTTGAAGTTCAGGAATGGAAGGTTCATTACAGAAATATTTAGACTGCGACATTCCAGTATAACTATCTATTAGAGTAAATTATTAGAGCCTCCGTAAGCTGACTGTAATATAGTAGCTTTTTGTCCTTTTCATTCTGTTTGTAGAAATATAATTCGGTGTTCTTTTCTTGTCAAACTAACTTGCAGTTTTTCTGACAGGAAGAACCTGGAGGGCAGCGTGCTCTAATATTTGATCAAGGAAACAGAATATCTCAGGTTAGTCTCTATTTATGTACCAAAGGAGGGTTAACAACACACTTTCTAATACTCTGTTTCCAACAAACTCTCTTTCTTATTAGTTGAAATTCATGTAGATCTCGTCCGTTTGAAAATAGGATCCACCACATAATAGGAAATGAGACATTTAGTGACACCCATATGAATTTCACCCAATAAGGAGAGAGCTCATGAGGGGAGTGTTAGAGAGGGTAACTAGCAATTCTCTTTTGTATTATCATTGTGGAAGCCTTCCCATTTTTTTTTTTGTTTTTTTGTTCCATTCTTTATTTGTTTTACTTAAGTATTTCAAATACCCATAAAGGCGTGAACCTTCATAGAAATAACGATCTTAATAATGCTAGTTGTTATACTTGTGTTTTAGGGCATCAGCTGTGCTGATGTAGCTGATATATGTGTGAAGGCACTACATGATACAACTGCAAGAAACAAAAGCTTTGATGTGAGTAAACCCTGTTTGGTTATAAGATTGAACTTTGATTCAAACAAAACTAAACCTCTTCAAACTTGTCTGTAGGTATGTTACGAGTATATTGCTGAGGATGGAAGGGAGCTTTATGAGCTGGTATGTGAACAATGATTGGTCCTAGTTTTTTTAAGTAAAAAATAGGATGAAAATATTATGCATTTATGGAAACTGGTTATTTTTGTGTCTGCTTAGGTTGCACACTTGCCCGACAAAGCAAATAACTACTTGACACCAGCACTCTCTGTCTTAGAGAAGAATACCTGATCATCCCTTGTTGAGACAAAATACTTCCCAGAAGTAAGATTTCTTAAATTTGCTTCCTATGGTCTTGGTCTTCTACTTACACGACTGCCAAAGTGATTCATGTAACTATTTTTCCTGTATATATATATATATTCTTGTGTAGAACAATTCCACTATTTGAGAAATTATATATTTATAAATTCTTCCTTTGAAAATTCAAATAATACAAAAATATAGATTTCAATAGTTTAAATGCATTATGCAATCAATGATATGGATATATACATCTAACCTTGTATAATGAAACAATAGCTTACATACGATTTTGGTTGCTAAAAATATACTGGTGTCATTTTAGGCGTACGGATCCTCTGCAGCACTATTTGAAGTTTTTGGACCATTGGAAGTGTCTCACTGTCTTGTGTATGAATGGTTGACATTAACACATGGATGTTTTCTTTTAAAAACATATATGAAACATGTTAAAAACTTTCAAATGGATAAAATAATTAAAAAATAATTTAATGTATTCTATTGAAATAAGTTTTTTAAAACAATTAATAAGTATCTTGTAATTGCATTGACATTTTTACAAAATTATAAAAAATAAATTTAAAATATTCAATTTAATTAATGAAAAATTAGTATAGTAACGATAAAAAGATATTTAAAAATATAAAGATTTTTGTCTTTTGTTTCTTTTCTAATTAAACCTTAGATTCATTTTAGATATCATTGAGAAATAATTTAATTAATAAAAATATCAACAATTAAAGAAATAAATGTATACAAAATTGAAGAATGGACCAAAATCATGAATTTTCTAAAATGTAGAAACTAGAAACTAAAATCGTAAAAAAAAAAAAAGGATGGATCAAAATTGCGGATCATATATTTAAGAAGGACTGGTATTGTAATTTAATCAATGTTATTTAGTATAAATAACTTTTGGTGAAAATTTGACTAATAAATACTATTGGTTGAAATTGTAGAAGTAGGATATTTTATTTTTTTGAGTGAAAATAGAATTTTATAAGCATGTAATTCACTAATTGAATAAATAAAAAATTAGAAAATAAGAAATTTTTTGAGGTTTAAAGATTAAATCGTAATTTTGAGTTACTTAGAGACATTTTTTGGAAAAAAATTTTGACCAATTCCCCTTTGGAAATTTACCTAGGGCTTCTCCTCTCAATTTCGAGCACGTGATCACCGATTTCACCTTATTTTGACATCCAATTATGACCTTTCAAAGTTTATATACGCTACAAAATGACACATGTCTCAAAATGACAAGTGACACCACCTAGTCGCGCCTGGCTGGGACGTGACTAAGCTCCCGTCACACCTGGTGGAGGCATGTTTGATTGCGTCATGCTAGGACGCAAGTGATTGCTATAGTTGCGTAAATATTTTTGAAATTGTAATAAATTGGCAATTTTTTTTTAAATTGCAATATTTTTATTTTTTTTTTGCCAGGCAATGTGTGTTTCATTTCTTTAAAGTTAAAATATGATTTTATCTCAATAAAATCAGGAGAGTATGAATTTCGTTCATGTAAAAATTTCTCTATAATAACTTCCGGTTCAGGTAAGACCGGGTCAGCGTTGACGTTTTGCTGCTTTGGCACGTCTTCCACGGCGTCGTTTTGCGGTTCGATGTCTTGCAACGTCGTTACTGTTGCCATTATTCGCATTAGCATCCTCGGACTCGGTGGGAAAGAGGTTGGTGCGGCACACAGGACACGTGGTGTGGGAGAATAACTAATTCTCATATGCAGGATTACGTGTGTGGGGTTGGAAGTGATATAAAGTGTGAAATTTGGGGGCAGTGGGTTGTTGAGAAATCTTCTTCTCTTTCCTTAGGAGTCTCTCATGAAGGGTCCATTCTATTCTCTATATTTAAGACTGTAAGAAACTTCAGCAGTAAATAATACTAATACAAAGATAGTCCCTACATCACATTTTTGCAGATTCTCTGAATACTGTTGATTATTTTTGGTTAACTGCCTAGCCATTACACATTTTGGGAGGCTTAACGGGATTGGATAGGGAATCAGCGCAGTGGCCTACGTAGATGAAGAAAGAGGTTAGTGAAAAGAGGTTTAAAATTTTACAGCGGCTTTCTGGTATTTGTGAGATTTTTTAACCCCCAGAAGACGAGTAGCATCCAATCGATCCACCTAGGAAGTAACAGGTACCTAAGAAAATCAGTCAAATCTAATTCCGGACAAAAAAAGTATTATACTTTAATTTTGTGAAAAAAGCAAAAAATTTAAGAAACAAAATCTACTTTACTAATTTTATATAACAATATATTTTAACCTGTCATAAAAAGTTTCATGCTAATCCATAAAAGTTGAGTTGTTTCCTTTTCCTAAAATTTATTGTGTGCATGTGAATTAAAAATGTTTAGGCTAAATTATATTTTTTCTCACATTACACAGTTTTGAAATTTCTATTATACTATGCGAAAGAGGGTTTTTCATTGCCAATTCAAATATACAAGTAAACAATCATTGGTGGGGTTCTGACATAGAAACGAGAAGCCTAATACAAGTAAACAACAAGTAAACAATCCTCCGCCATAGCCAAACTCATCCCTTCCCTCGTCTCCTCCACCCAATCCCCTGCCCGCCCCCATCTCCAACTTCTCTATCGCCGCCGTCAAAGAGGCTACCTCTGGCCGCACCTTCGTTAGCATCAACATTGAGTTCACAGGCTTCCCCTTCCACCGCATCATTTCATGCCACCGACATCCAAATCCTCGGATCTAGAAAATTGAAGAAAGGATCCCAACAATTGAAAATTTGGAATTACTCATAAACAAAAAATAAAAATAAAAGCCCTTCTTTTTCTTCTATGCAATTTCTCGGCTTTCTCTCCCTCCGCTTTTTCAGGTGATTTGTCTGAGAATAAACTTAGTTTGTATGGATATTTGGGATGACAAAGGAGAGAAAGTTGAAAACTTTTTCTTGTTATTTTCTTGATTTCACGGGTTAATTATGGGTTGTTCTCCTCAAGGCAAATGGGATTTTAAAAGAGATAAAGGTTGATGAATAGATCTTGATATGTTGTTTGTGGAAGAGATGAAACTTGATCATAAAGACGGTTGGAAACTATCACTTTGATTAATTTAATTATTTTTGTTACATGTAATGATAAAACAATTACTTTAAACAAACGGTCATAAATTGAGAGAAAAATCATTATGAATAACACTGTAAACTTAAAGGATCAAAACAAAAATTTTAAATTATAAAAGATTAGAGCAAGAATTACTAAAAACATAAACCCTTCAAAGAGAATATCCTTATAATCTTTTATGTTTTTAGTAATTCTTGTTTTAATTCTTGATGTTTTAAAAAAATTATTTTGATCTTTTAAGTTTGTAATATTATCCAAAATGATTCTGTTTTGATCTTAATTGGAATCTTTTCAAGATAAACATTGAAACAATAACATGCTTTGAATTGATGTAATCGAGAATAGAAAACAACTTATGATTTTGAGGTTTGGGTTGTACGGGAGTTTGAAATTGTTTAGTATAAGCCTATAAAATGTGTAAGGGAGAAGGAAAAAAATGAGAAGTTCGCAATCCATCTTGCTAATTATAAAACTAATATTATAATGATTAACATTTGCTCGTAAAAGAAGTGAGAGAAATAAGTTTTAAGTATTTCTTGTTTAACCAATTTCATACATCTTGTGCATAAATTGGTTCTCTTTAATAAAATATGTTTGCCTTTGTCAAAAAAGAAAACAATTTTTGCCTTAATTTTCCAGTGAAACTATTAAATGCTTTATTTTTATTTTTTATAGGAATGAAAGCCAATTTTGAAATGATGATAAGAGTATTTTTAATGGTAAATCTTAAATTGGAATCTTAAGACCATTTTTTGGTGGACCACACAGTATCACATAGGATTGAAGATATCTCAAGATCTTTCTAATTTTTTTCTTTAATGATATATCTCATTTTGAGATATTAGGAAAAGAGAAAGAGGAAAAAAAATATTCATTTTGGAATAATGTGCATATCTTGAGGAATCTTCAACAAGAATTCATTTTCCATATTGGAGATCTCTTCACCTCCTTTATTGGAAGATCTAGTGAAAATCAAATCTTGAACTCAAAATCTAATACTAAAGATGCTTTAATGATGATGGAGGAAGAGAGATAAAGAATAAGGGATCTCTTAAGGACAATGTGGCAAAGAATGACAAGTGAAGATAAATATTTTACAGGACATGTCATTTTTATTGGTAAGACATGAGTTGAGACACATTCATGAGACATAGTGATTTAAATAATATATTTGCATGAGGTATTCAATTTGTGTATCCACTTGGGAGAAATTATTTAGAGATCTTGGACCACCACTTGTTTATAGTGTCAATCTCTAAGTCACACTTATCTAAATTTTTAAATTTAAGACATACATTTCTATTAATTTGTGGTTTATATTTATGGTGAATTTTTAGGATTGACGTATTTGTTTTAGAGGAAAACAGGTTATACATTGGCACCAATAAAATTTTTTACATAATTATTCAATCATTACTCATCATATACGATAAGTTAAATAATTATCTTAAAGTAATTTAAACGACGATTTGTAATTGAACGACAATTTAGTGCATAGGCATTAAATTCCTTGTTTTATTCCATTGTTTTATTTTGGATAAAAATTGAATTTAATATATCGCAACTTTATCAATAGTGTCTAACTCAATTAATTGAATAATGTATGTGATGTGAGTTGTTGTAAACTCTTTATAGTTTGAATTCTCTATATAAAAAAAATAAAAAAATCTCAACTTTTGTTATCCAACCTCTGTTTGTTTTGCCCCTTTTGATAAGAAGAAAATAAGAAAATATTTTGATTCATGAGAGATTTCAACATGAAAATCCACAGATAGGGAGACATGATCTGTGAACATAAGTGATTGACAAAATCACACTGAAGCTTAAGTTGTGCTTCAATGTGGTAGTTTTACTAGAGTAAGAAGAAACAAGTGTGAATTTTGACACTCAATAAAAATGTGTTGGTTGAGAACGCCTGTGTCACCCATCAACGATTAGAAAGAGGATAAATTGTAGCCCTGGTAACATTGCCAACCAGGAAAGAGTTAATTTGCTTGCACCAAGGAATTGAGTGCTAGTACAGTGCACCTAAAAGATCTTTGGGGTCAATAATGTTGAGGACTCCCAGTTAGCATTTGTCAAATATAGGAGTATGGCAGACAATGTATTTCTTGTGTAGGAAATCATTAGGAAGTATGCCAGAAAGAAGAGCTCCCCTAGGTGTATGCTTAAAATTGATCTTCATAAAGCATACACCTTATTTGTTGGGAATTTTTGAGTTGGATGTTGAATGAGTTGGGCTTTCCAACTAGATTTACCAATTGGATCATGGAGTGCATTTCATCTACCTCTTTTAGTGTCTCAGTCAATGGGGCAATCTTTGGCCATTTTGAGGGCAAAAGGGAGCTTAGACAAGGTGATCCTCTCTCGCCTTATCTATTTGTTCTTTGCATGGAGTATTTATATAGAGACCTTAAAGGGCTGAAGGATAACATGTTATATAATTATCACCCAGCCTGCTCGGTGCATAATATCACACATCTAGCGTTCGCTGATGATATTATGTTATTCTCTAGAGGTGACTTCCCGTCCGTAGCCACAATCTACAACAAGCTTCTTTCCTTTTGTAGCATTCCTGGTCTTTCGGTGAGTGCTGGAAAATCGGTTGTGTTCTCAGCTGGGATGGACAACCAATCTTTGCTGGTTGTTCGCTCTCTTACCGGGTTCGAGTTGGGTGCTTTTCCCATTAGATATCTCGGGATCCCTCTCATGGCTTCCCGACTGAATGTATGCCACTATTCTCCCCTTTTGAGCAAAATTAGAGGTTTTTTTATCCAGAATTGGCTTAGCAAAACTCTGTCCTATGCGGGGAGGGTGGAATTGATTTGATCTATGATTGGGGGCATTGTTAATTTCTGGATGAGCATGTTCCCTTTGCCTATGTCTGTGATCGCGGATTGACACCTTGTGTAGGAATTTCCTTTGGGGGAAGTCGGATTCCAGTAAGAAGAAGTCCTTAGTTGCTTGGAGGGTCGTTTGCTCCCCGAAAGAGGAGGGGGGTCTCAGGTTGCATTGTCTCAAAAGCTGGAACAATGCTCTCTTGGCCTGATCTTTTTGGGACATTTCCAGCAACAAGGAGTATTTGTGGGTGAAATGGGTCCATCACTACTATATGAAAGGCAGCTCGGCCTGGCAGCATTCATACACTAAGTTGGATTCAACTCTCATAAAGAGGTTGTTTTCAATCCGAGATTCAATGATTACTAGAGAGGGTAACCAGGCCCTGGCTGGTCTGGTCCTTGAATCATGGACAACTAACAGAAATTTCGACGCAACTCGAGCTTATGATTATTTTAGGATGGCCAATCCCAAAGTGCTCTGGACTAGAGTGGTTTGGAATGTTGGTATCCCTCCGAAAGAAGGGTTTATCTTGTGGCTGACAGCGAGCAAGAAGTGTTTAACGTTGGACCAGACTCCTTTTCTTGACAAAGGGTCCTTGTGCCCGGTTTGCAAGACTGAACCTGAATCTAATGATCATATTTTCTTTAAATGCAGAATTGTTTTACTGGTCTGGACAAAAATTCGTGACTGGATTGGATTCCCGAAGAGAAATATATCACTACATGGATCTATGAACAACCTTGTTCATCATCGGGCTACTTCGGGCACCAAGGGGAAAATCCGTTGCTTGGCTTTGGCCACAATTGTTTATTGCATTTGGTCTACTAGAAATTGTATTTTATTTGATGGCCATAGTTTTAAGCTTTTTGATGTAATTGGAAAAATTAAATTTCGTATTCTCAGACTTGCTCACTTGATGCACTTGTATTAACAAATTTGTTTGCTTAGTGTTTAGCTAGGATTCTACGTTCTGGCTACTGCTTATTTGCTTCTTTTGATAAGTGTATCGAATTTATCTAGACTTGATTTTTGCGAAGTATACCCTATCTATTTGTAAGTATTTTTGAAATATATACATTTACATATTTTCCAAAAAATAATAGCACCAAATGGGATAGAAGCTCTTCAGAAATCACTGGCAATGATTTTCAATAGAATTAGTTAACCAATAGTTGCGTCAGTTCCCATTTAATGAATTCATAGTTATAACAAAACAAATGACATATTAAAACTATCTGCAATTGGTAAATTTATCTGGATACCGTAAAATCTCTCGAAATAAGTAATTTACAAGGGATATATTCTAGCAAGCTATTCAAATTACAGTCCATGTAAGATATGATCATGGTAATTAAATTCAAAATAACACCTTTTGTCATGACTGATTCAATACTTAATTGAACACTAATTACATTGCATGCATCAGCAAACCCGTGCTTTACTCACACAGGCAAGCAACTCCTCATCTGCTTCAAACTTTGTCATGTCCTCCACCTTTAAGCTAACATAAGCCTCTATGCCACCGCCATTCTTTGTGTCTATAAACACAACCAGATTTTTAAAAGTTAAAGCAGGTGAACCTACCCATGCTGGTTTTCCCCATCCAAAATCAGCGTCGTAGAGAGGAAACCTACACAAACTAGTAATATTAAATGGGACTAGTTCCCCCTTCAGAAGCACTCTATATGAGCTATCCTTAAGGAAATCCAAATGCTCGTTTCCATCTTGGAGTTTTCTCACATAATCCCTGTCAATCTTCTTTATCTGATCCCTTACCTGTTTCACTAGGTGCTCTCCAGTGTTCAACGAGGGAATTGTCATAGAGATTCGGTAGTAATTGCCAAAGGAATCTGGAGGCAGCGGAGGTTCCATCTTTGGACGAAGGTTCACTGCGTGAACCACAGCATATGTTCTCTGTGGACCAGTCACAGCCACATAACGACTCCAAATGAAGGCAGATAAAGCCTCTACTCGGGTAGGGTGCTTCTCGTTTTCAAAGCTTGTTGCTGCATATCTTGCTCTAAGACTTTCAACAACAGACCCATCAAACACAAACATCTTGCAGATGATGTTCTCCTTTATGATGCCACTTCGAGGATCAAACCCAGATATATTTTTCGGTGGGAAGAGCTTAGCTGAAATAAACTGCGGATTTGGCAACACAGCATGTTCCCCCCTACTAGCAAATGCTGCCCAAGAATTGAGGAACATGAAAAATGACAGACCATCTGCAATTTGGTGAGAAAGGCAAGCTCCGATTGCAATACCGCCGCAATCAAAAACATTAAGCTGAACACCAAATGTGATATTGGTAATATCATCTAGTAGAAATGGAACCAAATGGTTGAGTTCTCCTGGAACTGGTTTTTGAATAACGTCGACAACTTTGCACTTCACTTTTGCTACTGAGTAGGGGATACCCTCATCGTTGCAGTCTATGATAGTACTGTTCCCATTGACTCGCCCGGCAAGAGGGTAGAAATGGGTTAAAACATCAGACAAAGATTTCTTCAGCTTTTCGGAAATGGTGAATTGAGTTTGAGTGGAATCGTAGCAAGAATAAAAGAGAACCATAGGGTTATACACCATGGGAGAGACTTGATCGAGAAAAGAGAGTGGATAGTGACGAAGATGGTCCTGGGTTGGAGAAGAGGGTTTGATCATTTCCTTGGAGATTACCTCCACTTCTAACTTCATTCTTTTCGAAGCTAGCTGCTGCTGCTGCAATGGATCCAAAGTATGTTTTCTAATTTGTGTTAATATTAATAAATACTATATCGAAGCGTCGAGTACTGACCACAACCACAAATTCAGAAACTCACTTGTGTGCTTTCGGTGCTTTTTGCTGGTTATATTTACAAGCGGCAGGTGATAACAAATTCAGATACCGTCTCTCTAGGATGTTCCATGCTTGCTGTTGTCCTTTTCTCTTTCTCTATGTTTCTTGTAAGCTTTTATAGTAATATATATTCATTTTAGGAACAAGAATTCATGATATATAAGAAACAAGTATTTGCATTATTGTTGAGTACTAGACTTTTTTTTTTTTCTTAACCCTCAGTTAATTATTAGCAAGAGATTTTGTTTAATTTAGAACTTTAATTGGAAGATAAATAAAATATGATAAAAAATTATTTTCATTAAAATTTAAACTTTTAATATTATCCAAACGATTTAACCTTAACTTAAATATATTAATCACTTATATTTAGTCATATATAATAAGATTCGATTAATTTAACAATTAAAACATAACTTGAATATTGTTTTAGAAGAATGTTAAGAACACATTTTAGCATACTTATTTAAATATTTTTTTATATTTATTTTAAAATTATAAAATTAAGAAAGATAATCATATTTAATAAAATATGAAAAGTGAAATAAGAAAAGATTTTTTTTAAACACTGTCTAACAGACACGTTAGGATAGTCAAACAGTTTTTATAATGCTATTAATTATGGAGATAACGTAAAAAAAAAATGGAGGACATTGGATGCCTGAATCTACATAGAAATTGTTGGTGTTTCATTCAACTATCCTTGAAGTATGCATTTTAACTTGTGAGATCTGCGGTTGCACGTTATGATATACGACTGAGATCGAGAGAGAGAAGTTAAAAGAAGTTTAATTATTTTTCGTGTAGTTGTATCCAAAAAATCGTGTAGCAGAGAAAGATATGTCTTGATCTTGTAAGACTTGGTGGGGTTTCTCATTCTATCACGGCAATTGACGAAGTCCTTGTCATTAATTTGAATGTAGTAGTTGGTGAGTTACCTCATTGAATCAAATTCCTGGTGACAGAGATAAAGAAATTGAATTATGACATGGCTTAAATCTGTTTTTTATTCGTAATATATATTTGAATTTTATATTTAATTCTTTATAAATTTTTTATTTGAGACAGGTCTCCAAAATTTGAAAATTTTTGGAGAGGTCTTTACTGTTCCAAGAGATATGTTAGTTGTTGCTATGATTATTAACTCGATAAGTTGGTAAATTAAATGTGATGTCACGTTTATTAAATGTAACATATAAGTTAATTACGTGTCATCCGACATGACATTATAATTTAATTTAAATATAAAATTAAAATAAAATTAAAAAGATGTTCATTCATCTCTTCCTTGCAAGTAATTGCAATGGAAGGGTAAAAAAACTCAACATAACAATAGCCCTTCGACTTACTATTCGTCTTCTCATTGAAAAATTTCACCTCCTTTGCAGGTTCATATCTACTAAGCTCAGCATCAGTAGTCCACCGCCCTCAAACAATATAGTATCACAAGAACCAACAACACCACCACCATCACCACTAGCAACACCTCCAATTTCTCTAGTATTAACACTACTAACAACACTCACATTGTTCCCAAACTATTAACATTCCTTCCTCCTCCACCACCACCAACACCACCTTGACCTTGTCTCACCAAACCCTAATTTCCCACAATCCCAATAACCCCACCATGTGGTTGTTATCCAATCCCCTACACTGAAGCACCATTATTCCTACCTTGTTCCTCAATTTCACTCAAATTCCCATATTAGTTTCCTAATTCAACTCTAATCTCACCTTTGTCGTCCACCTCATTCCCTCTAAACCCTTGATTTTGAAACCCATCAACCCTCCCCAACATGGTGGGTTGCAATTGCAGCAGAAGAGGGGGTGGCGAGTACTGTAGTCGATGGTGGTTGTGGAGTTGCATGAAGGGGAATTGGGGTTGTTGGTGGTGTGCGCCGATGATAGGGTTTGTGAAAGAAGTGGTTGTGCATTGGCTGAGAACTTTGACACGGCGGAGGAGATGACGCACAAACCTAAGAACACCGCAAAAATAGTTAGCACCTTCGACTTCGTGAGAGAGATTTGGAAAGACCAAACCTTTCCATTACCAAACCTAAGCTCCAACAGAGAGAGAGATTGAGATTGTTTCATAATCTCACCTTTTCATTTAAATTTAATTTTAATTTAACTAAAATATGATGTCATGTCAAACGACACGTGGTCAACTTACATGTCACACTTAATTTCACATGGCATCATAGATAACTTGTTAACATGTCGAGTTAATGACACATTAGATGTTAATAAATCCCTTCTAATGACAGTGACTTGTACAAAACTTTTCAAATTTTAGGGATCCATCTAAAAGGAAAAATTTATGAGGGATCAAATACAAAATTTAGGTATATATTAAAGATCAAAAATATATTTAAGCCTTATGATATTGATGTAAATATTTTTTATGTTGACTTAAATATGCTTTTAATTTATCGAAAAATTTATCAAGGTTAGTTTTTGTCAGCATCCTTTTTTTTATCATTAGTTTTGATTTTCAAAATTTTTAATACAGGTAAAATTGGTCTCTAATCTTAACTCTTAACATTTTTGTCTACATGACTAACATATATAACATACATATGATGTGGGTGTCATGTGACATTAGAAACTAAAATTGAGATTTTTTTTTTTATAAAAAAAATGGGACTAAAATAAATTTAACCAAGTCATCATATGGATTAAGGCTCATTGTAACCAATTCATGGGCTAAGGCCGTCAAATAAAAAACATTTTATTACATAATGATTTCTTGATTCACTTGCCAAACTTTTTAATATTGAGCAAATGTTCAAGAACTAAAAACCAATTTTTAATACGATTTTTCAAGAAATTTCTTTATTTTATTTATAGAACAATAAAGCAAAAAACTTATGAATAAATGCAACATCTAAAGTATTTGAATAGTGCAGGAACGGATCCAAACGTCTATTGAGAGGGACAACTTTTTCTTGCTTTCTTTTCTTTCTTTCTTTATAATTATTTAAATATTTAATTTTTAATAAATAATGTCTTTCACAAACATATTTATTGATTTTACATGTAAAACCAAAACTAATTCTAATTTGAAATGATAAAAATATTAAATGTAATAAACACATATCCATTACGAATTTTTTCTATTCAAGCCATAAAAATTTCTATAATCCATAACTCACCAATTATTTCTTAATATTTTTTTAAATAACTGCCAAGTATGGATTCACTAGATTATTGAGTAGTTTGCATAGATATCTTATTTAATTGTTAATTCCATTCATTATTTTTTAACCCACCTACTAAGATAAAAAACAAAATGAAAGAGCTAGATAAAGTTATTTTTATTTTGCAATAGTTGCATTAAGATTTGAACCACCTAAGACTTTATATATATTACTCCAAATCATCACCATTGGAGCAACCCTAGTGGTTTTACTAGGTAGCTTTGTTATAAATCAAAACATTAGGAAGCTTTTCGATCTCTTACGCATAACAACAATAATCTAACAGTCTAAAAGAAATAATGAAATCATTATGTGTAATATATTTTAAAGAGTTTAATGATTATGCGTTTACATTGTAAAATAATTTTATATTTTTATCTAATCATAATTCAGCATTTATATTAATTTATGATAATTATTTTTAAAATTAATATATAATGAATTATGATTGAATGATTATGTAAATTTTTTTATGATAACTTTTTTTCTCATTTTAAAAAGTTGGAAACTTGAAATATAAGTTGCATACATAGAGGGCACACTAGCCCAAGTAACACCGAACAAGAACCAAATGGCATTGACGCACAAATAGTGAATTAAGAACAACAATTTGAACACGGATTGAAGCACAATTTGTTGCAAATTGATGCCAAGATTTGGCTCTGAATATCAAATGATATAGAGCCCAAATTGGTTCACAAATTTAGCATCTAACACTAATAATTTAGGTAAATTTTCAAGAAAAAATATAGAAATCAAAAGGAAAAAACGAATTGAGATGAAAAATAATAAAATAACACCACAAATTTAGATGCATTGATAAGTTAAGATAAAGATTCTTCATTTTAAATTATGAAATTCAAAGATAATAATCAAGAATAGTTTCTAAAAATTTAGAGAGTTTCCTCTCACAAAACTTCAAAGCTTTAGTGAAAACTAATTACAAGATCAAAATCTTTCCTATTATGCTATAGATTTAAAAGTTACCAAAGTCCATTATTAAAGACTCAAACATAAGTTAAAAAATATTAAAAATAAAACACACAAATGAAAGAGGCTTAAGCCTCGTACAAATGACGAGGTTCAACAAAAGCTCAAAAATAAAATATGTCTAATCTATTCTCTTTCAAGTGGAGTTACTTAATTAGGTATTCATCAAATTTCTTGCATTTTTATTACTTCCTCACGAGAAAAAAAAAGTAGTTGTTGTTCAGTACTTTTCTTCTTTGATCCACGCAAATTGCAGCTTAATAGAGTCAATAGGTTGTACTCATTGGAAAAGAGCTCGGGCAACAAGCATGTTTTAGACCATGATTTTTGACAGCAAAAAGTTTTCTTGGACCATGTTTTGGGCGGTTAGCTTGAGTTCGGTTTACACCAATTAAACCTGATTTGAGGCGATTTTATGACCTCTTAACCAAGCTAAATGTATAACCGATCCAATAAGCGGCCTGAACTGAATCGATCACTTGTGTAATTTTTGGTCTAACCAGTTTTGCCTGCTGGTCCAATCCAATTTTTATAACATTGACTACAACTCACCATCAACAAATACAACATCAAAATGACTCAATACATACAAATAGCTATATAAAAACTCTTACACAACATACATCATAATCATTTGAGTTAGCAACACTAAACAAAACAAAGATCAAGGATAAAGAAAAAAAGACAGTTACGTCTCCATACCCTTCTATGTCCTCCAATCCCATTTATGTCGTCCACACCCATCTATGCAGCTATAGGGATATCGATAAAGATTAGGATATGGACAATCTATCTATTTTTAGTTGTAGGTGATTCTACCATGTGGATATGCTAATACTAATTATGCAACTAGGACGATGTTTGATGGGTTACTTAGATGATTATGTATGAACTATATAACTTTTAGATAAAGTATTCATATATGTTTATATTGAGGGCCAAACAAGATGATCAAGCTAGTAATTGAAGGGAAGAGGAATGGCTTAAAAGAAAAGGAGGGAAGGAAGGACCGAAAGAGGGGTGTGAAGAAGGGGGTAAATTAGTAATTGGACAGCCAAAAAAAAGGGGGTGTTGAGAGAAAAAAGGATCCTATAGGATAGTATGTTCGTCGTTGTCCACGGTATGAAGGTGGAAAGTGGAATATATATGTTTATAAAATAATCAAAATTGAAAAGTTTCAAATTCAACTCTCTATTTCTTCAAATCCTCCAAGTAAGCGACAATCATCTGAATTTTGATTACGCTGAGAAGAGCGGGTAGAAAAAAGGGCAAGATCCAACGTCTTGAACACACCTTTCTTTCGAAAACAAAATGGTACAAATTAATTGCAACCGAATGTATTGATTCATCATTTTATTTTATCTCGTTTTCGATTTTGTATGTATTGATTACAACCCTATTACCTGCATATTGATTGCAACCGTATCACCTGTCTTTTTTTTTTCTTTTCTTTTCTTTTTTTTCTCCCAATGTCTGCACTAAATTTGAATCATTCTGAAATTGTAGGCGGAGGCTGAAGGCCCAAGCTACACAGTAGATGATGCTCTTGGGGCTTTGGGTTTTGGAAATTTCCAAATTCTCGTGCTTGCTTATGCTGGTGTAGGTTGGGTTTCAGAAGCAATGGAAATGATGATACTCTCTTTTGTAGGCCCTGCAGTTCAAACTGCATGGAATCTTTCCGCTCATGAAGAGAGTTTGATAACCAGTGTGGTTTTTGCTGGCATGTTAATCGGTGCATACTCTTGGGGCATTGTTTCAGATAAACATGGAAGGAGGTAGGTTTCTCCTTTTTCATTTGTTAGTTGCTCTGGCATATGTGAAGTATGTCATTTTTTCGGGGGCGGGGAATGGCCTGCTTATCAAATCTTGGATTAGCCATGCCTTATCAAAATCTTCCAATGGATTCATATATCATTTTCTTTACTTCATAATATATAATGCGCCTCCTATTATGTCATAAATAAAATCTATGTTTCAATTTAAATGCTTTTTTCAAGTATATTTGCCATTGTTGGTTCATTTACTATTTATCTTTTTCTTTGGCTTACATCAAAAACTCAGGAAAGGATTCCTTATCACAGCGACAGTTACTGCTTTGTCTGGTTTTCTTAGTGCATTTGCTCCTAACTATATATTATTAGTTGTCCTCCGTTCTCTGGTTGGTCTTGGTTTGGGAGGTGGCCCTGTATTATCATCTTGGTTTCTAGAGTTTGTTCCTGCTCCCAATAGAGGTACCTGGATGGTTGTCTTTTCTGCATTTTGGACTCTTGGTACAATTTTTGAGGCCTCACTTGCATGGGTAAATTTTGTTCATTTCCTTTCAAATTTTCATTAATTGCAAACATGTTCTTAAAAATTTATTTCACCCTCAGAAATGGTCCTTGGGCTTAGATACATGTCATATTCTTTTAATTTATATTAAATGATCAACAACTCAGACATTTTGCTATGTGAGCTCCAAAATTCCAACTTGCTTCAGGCCTATTTATAATTTACCCAAGATTCAGGAACTAAGTAAGTTGCAAGCTTTCTCTCTATGAGATGCAATCCCCCGATAGATGTGTACTTTCTTCATTTCACCTAGGAAAGTGCTAATGCTTTACCTTCCATTCTTAGAAATGTATCTTAATTTGGATAAATCTTGCAAATGTTATGACAAATTTTCTAAGTTGGATATTATTGTGGTAGTTTCTATTCCTGCTGTATGACCGACAAATTATAGAGCTGATGGTTTCACCTGGTGCAACATTCCTTGCAGATTGTGATGCCAAAACTGGGTTGGAGATGGCTTCTTGCACTGTCGTCTCTTCCCACATCTTTCCTTCTTCTGTTCTACAAAGTGACTCCTGAGTCACCAAGATACCTATGCTTGAAAGGTAGAACAGCTGATGCAATTAACGTTTTGGAGAAAATAGCAAGAGTAAATGGAAGAGAACTTCCTTTCGGTAACCTTGTTTCTGACCATGAAATTGAGTTACAAAAAAATGATAACCCTTCAGAGGACGCACGCTTGCTCTCACCAAGAACAAATGAAGTTGAACATCCTAAAGGAACAGTTTCCAATTTAGGTGGTATCTCATCATTGTTAGTGCTTCTCTCACCAAATTTGGCAAGGCCAACCCTTCTATTATGGGCTGTGTTCTTTGGTAATGCTTTTTTGTATTATGGCCTTGTTTTGTTGACCACTGAGTTGAACGGCCATAGTAAGTGCATGTCAGATAAATTGCAGACAGAGAAGTCCCAGGATGTGAAATACAAGAGTGTTTTTATTGCTAGTTTTGCAGGTATTTTCCTACTGATTTCAGATTTTTATTACTCGACCACTGCAGGAAAATGCGTGACTGATACATAACTTAATTTTGTGCATAGAGCTACCTGGGCTCCTCTTGTCAGCTGCGGCAGTAGATAAACTCGGTCGTAAACTCTCAATGTCAACCATGTTCTTCATGTGCTGTATTTTTCTTCTCCCATTATTATTCTATCTGCCTGAAGGCCTAACAACGAGCTTTTTATTTCTAGCTCGCATATGCATCACAGTAACCTTCACAATTCTGTATATATATGCACCAGAGGTAATATATACTATATTGTAAAATAATTTTTAATTATCTTGTTGAATCAGAGAGTATTTGAGATTGAGGAATGCTAGCAATAGATTTTCTAACACCCACTCTACTATTAGTTAAAATTTATTGAAAACTACAAAAGTAAGAGAGACTCATTACTATGTTACAGAAATCTCCCTGCTGCTAATTAAAAATGAATTGTATGAAGTACAATATTTATTCTCATATAACATAAACGCTGGATGTGGTTTGACAGGGGTGCAAGACAACAATTTTTTGGTCTAATACTTCTTTATACATGACTGAAATCTGAAATTTAATATTTGGAAGATTTATATGAACTGCAGATGTACCCAACGTCAGTTAGAACCACTGGTGTGGGAATTGCAAGTTCGGTGGGCAGAATTGGTGGAATGATATGTCCTTTGGTAGCTGTGGGTTTAGTAAATGGATGTCATCAGACTGTAGCCATCCTTCTGTTTGAGATCGTAACTCTTCTTTCAGGAATATGTGTCATGTTCTTCCCAATTGAGACCATGGGCCAAGAACTGCGAGATAGTATCCTAGTCTAAAAAAAAAACATCATGAAAACATACATACAGACAAATTATAGCTCTGCCCTTTAAGAAGAGGAGCAGAACGGCAGAAGAGAGTTGGAGAAGAAGTAACTCTGCCTACTGAACAAATTCCGGTCTTTCTTTTTATTTCTTATTGCAATTCTTCGTTTCCACACGTTTTGATCCTTTTTTTGTATTGTGTATTACTATTGATGAGAGCAAAATAAAATGTCGTTTTAGTTTTTGAAATTATTAAAAATTGACTCTAAATTAGTTAATGTTGGTAATTTTGCTTGACATTCGACAACATTATTTCCCTTATTTGTTTGATAGGAAATTAGGAAGGAGAAGTGATAAAAATCCATGTGCCTCAATATTCCATTTCCCTTTTCCATTGCCTGATTTTGAGAGGAAATAGGAATTTGGAGTGTTGCTGTACCAGTTTATACTCGTACACAGTTAATGATAAAAATAAAAGAAAAAAAATCTTTTTAATTTTTATATTTTCGTGAAACCCTGTGTTTAGTCTTAGAAGTTTTATATCATCCAATTTAGGATTTGTCCTTTACAGAAAACTTGTTTTTAGTCTCTTATAAAATTCTCACAAAATGCATTAACTTTTGTTTGATGTGGCAAATAGAATATTTAATATTCCATTTCCCTTTTCCATTGCCTGATTTTGAAAGGAAATAGGAATTTGGAGTGTTGCTGTACCAGTTTATACTCGTACACACTTAATGATAAAAATAAAAGAAAAAAATCTTTTTAATTTTTATATTTTCGTGAAACCCTGTGTTTAGTCTTTGAAGTTTTATATCATCCAATCTAGGATTTGTCCTTTACAGAAAACTTGTTTTTAGTCTCTTATAAAATTCTCACAAAATGCATTAACTTTTGTTTGATGTGGCAAATAGAATTTTTTTTTTTTAAAATTGAGTAAAATGATGTGGGAAATATTTTTTTTATAAAAAAAGTTATTAATATTGTTTTGTGAATGTGTGGTTATACAAATATAAATAAGAAATGAAGATATTCGACGAAAATATACGCTCAATTAAAATCCACATGAAAAAGATATAATTAGCGGTCTTATCAACAAGCAAAAGCACATAAGGAAAATTTGGGGGAAATTCTTTTAATTAATGATATCCTAAAACCAACATTTAAGAAGAAAACATGCAAGAAGAATGTATGTCACCTCCTTGGCTTTTAGGAAAATATGAGAACAAAACTCCTTTCATGATAAATAGAGAAACCTAATCAATAAAAGAAAAGGCACAATGAACACAATCTTCATGACTTGATGTTGTTATATAATAATGTAATGTGTACTAATTTTATATGACTAAATTAATCTTTCTTTATCTTTTTAATAAAATATATTTGACTTAAATATGTTTAAAGTTTCTAATTATTTGTTGACTTTTATTTTAAGTTTTTAATAAAATTTTTGTATTGAATTTATGATATATTGAAATTATTTGATATTATATAGTTAGGACTCTAAGTATTTTCAAAATTTTTGATAAAGATCAGTTATAAAATTAATCGATCGAAATTTAGTTATATTTAAAAAAAAAATTCTCTCCACATGAGAGTGTAATATATAGAATATGAATAATATTCTCTCCACAAAAATGTAGGTTGTCAATTGAACGACACTATGTTAGATATTAAGTGAATAAATTAATGAGGATTGAAACTATTTTTTTTTACACAAAATCTAATTTATTTTTAATTCGACTGGATCCAGATCTAAAAAATTAGATTAAAATATATAAAAATTAGATTATATGACTTGTTTCATTAACCGACTATGGCACTATGCAATAGAAAGAATCCGCAAAACCCCTTAATTATAAGCAATTTTATTTTGCACGCACATTGAAATAATTTAGATTTAATTAGAAGGAGGTAGTAGACCACTAGATGAATAGATAGGTACTGTTGGTTCGTAATTTGCATTTTGCTGTGCTGTGCTGTGTGGGTTTCCTCTTCAGATTCATGGCGGCAACCCAACCAACGCAGGGTCCGGATCGTACCACCGGTACCGTTTCAACTCCTTTCTCTGCTTTTTAATTTCATCTAAATTTGTTCTCGACGAAGTCAATGATTAATTTTACAATTCGATGATAAAAAAAAAATCTTGTTTTGTTTGTCGTTGATGTTCGATGTCCATTACTTTCTTAAACCTTGTATCTGGGTAAGGCATGAATTGGTGGTGTTGATCTGGTTATTTGGTTTTCTGTGTAATGAATGATCATGACACCATCTCTGGTGTTATCAGAACGCTGTAATCCCTGATGGGATGGGATCATCTTGGTCTCAAGCGTTTATAGTGTGTGTGGGTGGTTGGGGTAAGTATATCCCGCGCCCGCTTTAAGTCAAGCTTCCCCGTTTTTCTGATTTCATAATTATCTACGGGAATGACAGGGTAATTCATTTTATTTTTGTATGTGGGATCTATTACACTTCATTTTATGCTTCCATTTCTTTCCAGCAATATTGTTTTACTGCGCTGCGCCCTAATATTCACATGCCTGCTTTCCATTTGAAAGTATATACATGTGTTTGCACGTGTGGATTTACTATCTCCAAATTTAGCTTTGGTTAGTCAATAAATTGTACTGCTACTGCCTTTTTTTTCTAAGATCATATTGTCAACTGAGCACATTTAACATGCATGCAGAAGAGATACCAGCCGAACCAGATAACTTGAAGGAGCAGGTAGTGGTTCTCTCACTCTCATATAAAAGTAGTCCTCTCGCTAGATATGCCCCCTGCATATGTTATGTCATATTTTTCATTTTCATTTATCAATACCTTTGAACTCTTCTCAGGGTACGGCAATTATAGGTCATTCAAGGGAGACCACAAGTCAATCAGGATCTTTAGGTTCAGGTGGAGATTTTCCTCTGTATCCTCCTAATGTGTATGCTCCCCAAGCCCAGGCTTTCTACTATAGAGGTTAATCTTTATTTCTTCATTTCTGCAAGTCTTTTTTATTCTTTGAAAGAATTCTTACTCTATACATGGCTTTTAAGTTTTTCATATATGTGGGCAATGCTATTGTCAACTTCCTCATGTTTGTGTTACTGTTCTTGACATTTTGAAATAAATTACTGAAACGGTACTGTCATTTTGAAACACATGATAGTAATGTACGCTTGCCTGAGTTATTTATTCTTTTTAACCTATTCAGCATTCTTCTCGCACTACCAGTCATATTGCTTTCATTGTTATCCATCTTTATGCACATTTCATTGCTCACAACTTTAGAAATCTATGCAGATAGTTTAAATTTTAAATGTTTTTGGACTTGATAAAGTTTGTTTGTTTTGATAATCAGTTTGAGTTTTCAAAAATGCGTGAGATTTTAAATAAAATTTTTAATGCCTATGAAGTGAATGGAGGAGGGACTTTGTTCTTTTATGTACATAATTTAGTAACATGCTTTTGGACACTTCTGTTCAATTATTCCTCCCCCCCCCCCCCCCCCCCTTCTCTCTTAAACTAGCACCACATGTTATTATCAGAGAATTTTTTAAATTGCAAAGTGGACATTGACAATCGGACTCTCAATTGTCTTTTGGTGCTCATCTTGCAAGTGTGCTTTGTTGTGCAGTGTTTTGTTTGGTAATTGGTGTTTCTATTGCTGTATTCTAACTTTTGGTGAGTGTGACTCCAGGTTTTGACAATGGCAATGGTGAATGGGATGAATATTCTTCATATGTCAATTCTGAGGGAGTAGACATTGGATCTCCTGTGAGAATTCGACATCTCTTTCTTATTTATGCACAATTTCTGTTTGTAATGTATGACGTAATATATGTTCTTTTAAACTTTTTTTAGGGTGTTTACAATGAAAATCCATCTCTTATTTTCCATTCTGGTTATGGCTTCAACCCTCAAATGCCTTATGGACCATATTCCCCAGTTACCACACCTTTGCCTTCTGTAGGTGGAGACACACAGTTATACTCCCCTCAGCAATTTCCATACACTGGGCCACCTTATTATCATCAGCTGGTTTCTCCTAGCTTACCATATCTTAATTCACCTACTCCAGTTTCACAGCCAGAGCTCACCAGCCTGGTAGGTATTGACCAACAAGTTGATAACATGTTTTTTGGATCAAGAGCGGGCTATCCATCAGTGGGATCTTTTGGTAGAGGCAACTTTCCTGTAGCACCTGGTTCCTTTGGCTTTCATGAATCCCAACAAGGATTTGAAGGATCAAGATCTGGTGGAATCTGGTCAGACTGCTCAAAACCATCAGAAAGACAGAGATCTTTGATGCCTCTATCGCCATCTGTTTCTCCACAGTCAATGGGCTCACCTGGGTCATTTGGGCCAAGTGTTGGAATGGTTTGTTCTATAACTTGAGCATAAATACACAATATGTTTCATTTTCTATTAAGTAATTTCATAGCTCTTAAACAAAAGAGCTAAACTAAAAAATGAAGAATAATATAATTTGTCTTGTTCAAACACTCTCAATTTCAATAGTAAAGAGAGCTTGTTTTACTGCTGTAAAAAAAATTATATAAAACAATAACACACTAAGCTAAAGATGCAGAAAACAATATGACTAACTGAATCATCCTTTCATGTCTAACACTACCTCTCTAGTTGGAGTATATATATCATATGATCCAAGCTTGTTGTAAAAATATTGTTCTCCAAATGATTTATGAGATGTCTACAAGCTGGTCATTTGAGTTGACAAAAGTTTTGACAATGTCATCTAAATGGGTTTTGTCCCTTATAGAATGTTAATAGATTTCAATATGTGTGGTTTTGTGGTGCATGATTGGTTTCAAGGTAATATTATGTAGGGCAACTTTATTTTCACACACGGGGTCAACTGTTCAGCATCTCCAAAATGGAATCTTTTGAGCAACTATTTTAACCAGACTAGCTAATAGGTTGTGAGCTGTCAAAGGAAGCTACCCAAACTTCTAGGTTTGCTTGATGATAGGAAGGCAACACCTTTTTCCAGGTCCTTTTTTAGGTTGAGGGACAGTGTATCTTCTGCCGCAATTTTATCCTGGTGTCCTCCCATGTGTTCAAGGACCTTAAAAAAGGCTACCTATTGAGGGGTTGATTGGAAAGGCTGACTGAAGTGTCGTAGAGTGCAGTCATTGGCACGACAACAACTCTTAGGGGCGATTCTATGTTAGGAACGTGGGTATTATAGAGTACCTAAGTCTCACATTAAGTAATATGGGATGTGCTTGGTAGAGCACTTAAGTGGCTTGGTTCTCCTCCCTTCATACTTGCTTTTAAGGTTCAGGTTCCCCAAGTGCTTGGGTATTTTTCAATTTAGGATAGGGACTTGGATATTATGGGATGCTCAGTGGAGTACTTAAGCAGCTTGGTTTCCCCCCCAAAAGCCAACTTTTAAGGGAGGGTTCCCAATGTGCTTGGGTGTTTATCACTCTTCTCTTTAGCTATGACAATAATGGGGCAGTGGTCACGATCTGTTCAAAGAAAGAAAAATAGTGCTTGAAAATAGCCACCAAACGAGATGAAGGTATGAGGAAACTGACCCCTTAAGTTGGAAGGGAGGTTCTCAGCGACCCTTTTTGTGGTGGTGTTAGTGAATGGGCACTTCGGAGGGGGGTGTGTGGCTTACACGCACTGAAGATTGGGGAATGTGTAGCAGTGCATGTAGCGGTGAATGATTGAGATTCTTTGAGGACGTGCTGGCCGTGAGGAGGCACTCTTTCCTGTGTTGTTTCCGCACCAATAGGTTGCTCCAGGCAATAGCTAAGCAGTAGCAGCGAAAGTAGAGCCCCTGAGCTTTGATACAAACTTGAAAGCAAAAAGCTTTAGAAAGGAAATTCTGAATATATTTGTGTTTGCAATACAAGCTCTAATTCCTTTTTATAGGCTAAACTTATAGAAGGCTCAAATATGGATTTAGTCTATGTAAGTTCACACTTTTTCAATTTTGGTTCTTGTAAGTTTTTTTGTTTATTTTTAATCCCATTAAAGTTTGCGTTTTTTCAATTTTGGTTCCTGTAAGTTTTTTCAATTTTGGTTCCTGTAAGTTTGTGCTTTTTCAATTTTAATCCTTTTAAAATTCTTTTCTTTTTTTTTTTCTCCAATTTTAGTCATTGTAAGTTCACAATATAGGGACTAAAATTGAGAAAGCCCGAACTTACACGGACTAAATTCATATTTAAGCCTAAAAAAATATCGTAATAATTACAAATATACTGAAATATACAACGAAGTTAAAGAATAGAGTTAGGATTTATGTCCCCAAGTTCTGTTACCTTATTTTGGAGTTTGCGTCTTATTTTGACACCTGTCTGAATTTTATGAAGCAACTTAGAGCTTGTTTTACAAGCTTTTACAGCTGCACAAAATTATATGAAATACTAACACATAAAGCTAAAGATACAGAACTACTAAAACGATAAGGCTAACAGAAACATCCCTGCATATCTAACAAACTTAAATATACGATAACTTAATATGCCCTTGTCTGTGCTTATATACAAATCCAATAGTACCTTGGGCATCATTGGTATTCATCAGAATCCAGATTTTATTGGTTGGAAAGCAGTTTGGCTGGCAATGCTTGTATTTATCCAGAAAAAAAAAAAAAGAAGAAATTTTTTAGTGAATTTGAATGAAATTATGGATAAAAATAGATTTTCAGTTCTATATTTTTTTTTTTTAAAAAAAAAATGAGATCTCAAGTCCAATGATCCAAGAAGTGATATTAACTTATTCCAAAGAAATTTCTGAATTGTGGTCTTAAATGAACCATTGCTTATCATCCATGCATGGCAACAATGTGAAACTGTAGAAGTTGCCAGAGAACCACACAAATTTATATGCTGTTACATAGTGCTGACTTTCCTGTTCTATGCAGGCTTCTCATCAACAGCAATCATTGTATGGATTTGGATCTGGTTCAAACTCCTATGGTAGAGGCTACCTGCCTAACCAGGGCTCTTGCTTTGGAGGCACTTCTATATCCAACCTTAATGATAGGAATTGTGCTTCTCTTGAAAATAGCAGGCGGCAAGGGAGGCCAACTGCTTCTCTTTGCAATTGTAATGGTACTCTTGATATCCTTAGTGAGCAGAACCGAGGACCAAGGGCCTCGAAGTTGAAAAATCAAATTTCAGCTGAAAGTAATTCTGCTGATGGCAGTAAAAATAGTGCATCTACTGCAAAGTTCCAAAATGAATCACTCAATCGGTCAGATTTTGCCACAGATTTCAAGGATGCCAAATTTTTTGTCATCAAATCTTACAGTGAAGATAATGTTCACAAGAGCATTAAATATGGTGTCTGGGCTAGTACACCAAATGGAAACAGAAAGTTAGATGCTGCATATCGCCAAGCAATGGAGAAGCAAGATGCCTGTCCTATATTTCTCTTTTTTTCGGTAATCATTTGATATTTGTATCTTTTTTGAGCGCACAAATATTGTGCTACCATTTTCATCCTGTAGTGACTATATTTCTGTTGTCCGGTGTTTGCAGCAAACCTTGGTTCAGAGGTTTTTTTTTTTTTTTTTTTTTTTTTGGTGTGTGTGTGTGTTGCATTTCTGTTAAAAACATGAGAGCTTTTTGGAGAAAATAACCGCTTCCTTTGCAGTTTCCTAAGTTAGCTTTTTGAAAAAAAAAGTGGTTATTTCCCATAAAAAACTCCAAATAAAGATTCAATGGGTTTAGTTCTTGACCTTATATTGATGGCATTGTATTGCTTTAGCTATAATTTTATTGGGTACCGCATTTGACATCTCCCGAGGCTGATATTAGGTTTAAAATTAGAGGTGCAGTACTATAATTAATTTATATAGTTTTTCATTTTCTTTATTTTCTTGCTATTGTGTTTATATAACACATGACTACCATGAAAAAAATTGCTACAACTATTTCCAGGTAAATGCTAGTGCTCAGTTCTGTGGAGTAGCTGAAATGGTTGGACCTGTCAATTTTGACAAGAGTGTGGACTTCTGGCAGCAAGACAAGTGGAGTGGGCAGTTTCCCGTGAAGTGGCACATAATTAAAGATGTTCCAAACAGTCAGTTTCGTCACATTGTTCTTGAAAATAATGATAACAAGCCTGTGACTAACAGTCGAGATACTCAGGAGGTAGGAATCATTGTGTCTTTCACGGTCTACGAATTTATGAATCATGCTTTTAACAGTTTTTACTCTAGTTTCCTAGCATGTCAGATTTGGGAGGATGGCAAATGTAAATGATTACTGCAGTGTGTGTCAATGAGAAGACTTCTGACAATTGAATGTTGAGCTGCCTATTGTCTTCAGAAACCTTCTCAAACTTTTAAACAACCTAAAACCTAAAAATTATTTTTTGTCCTTTTCGTGATGTTGACCTTGGTGTTTGGAATTACATTTGTTAGAGCTTTGTTTGGTTCATCTACCAAGTTTACTTTTTGCTGACCTGATTTGTCTTCTAATTATTTTTCATACTATAATTCTTGTTTTTATTATGTGCTATTAAAAGTTGCTTGCATGATTGCATCCTACTGATTTTTTGCTCCTTTCTGAAATTTAAACATTACAGGTGAAGTTGACACAGGGGATTGAAATGCTGACCATTTTTAAAAACTATGAAACTGATGTGTCCATCCTGGATGATTTTGATTTCTATGAAGACCGGCAGAAGGCTATGCAAGAACGGAAGGCAAGGCAGCAAAGCAGCATGGTGACTACTGGATTGGTTGGAGAAAATGAACATCGGAGTTCTGCTAACACTACCGGTGATTTCATGAAGCAGATGTCAAAGAGCTTTGCTCTAGTTGTCCGCTTAGATGAGAATAACAAGGAAGTTGTTGTTGCGGATAGAGATAATTTAGTCTCTCATGGTCATGGCCCCATTGGTAATGTAGTTAAACCTGATGATGGTCAATCAGTGATTGCCTCTTCAACTCAAACCAGTTAGGAAGGCGTAGCAGTTGTGCCAAGAATGTTGTTCACATTTGGTGATTGAAAATCGGAATCATCCTTGCTTTATCTCATTACTTCTTTTCCAAACAAGGTAGCGTTGCTGTTGTTATTCAAGTCGATGGAGTCCGGGGTTTATAAATGAGGTGTTTACCTACAAGAATGGGTTATATATCTTCTGCTCATTTGAGTATAGGTTTTTTTGTTTAATAATTTCGGGTTAGGATTGTTTTAGGCGTGTTTCATTTGTAAAATTTTCTCATCTTCACGAGTGTTTTAATAAAGGCAGCAAATCACCTTGAAAATACCCATCCTTATCCTTTACGCGTATTATTTGATTATGAATTTGCATTCAAATTAAAAATGTTATAGAAGTGTAATATTTACAAATAATGTCATCAAATTCTCAGGTTAATGTTTTACCATTACTCATTTTAAAAAAATAAATTCCAAATACAAGATTTGCGAGTCTTCATTTTATACAATAGAAAAAAGTATGGATAAAACCACCTCTTTTTAGGTTAATTGTTTCTATTAAAATTTATATACTTTATTTATCTTTTAAATCAAATTATGTTAAAAAAATTGCTAATAATAATCTATAAAACTTTTTATAAGTTAAACATTGTATAATAAAAATTTATCAAATTTTTATTCATTTTAATTCAAATACATTTTGGAAAAGTTGTGAGAAGAAAAAAGTAGTGTACATTATATAAAATTAAAGTGGTAAATACATAAAAAATATAACACTAAAATAGTATATAAATATTACAATTTGTTACGATTTTAGAAACACAAACCACAATTTTAATCAAACCGATATGTATGAGTACAAAATCATCCAAATAAATTCAAAAATTATTGATTTGATTCAACTTTTAACGATTTTCAATTTTATTTTAGATTTGTTACATTTTTAAATTAAGGGATACAAACAACTATCACTTAAATGTTAATCTTTGTTAAATATTTATGAATTTAAACAAAACTAACAATATAAGTTAAACATACATATGTGGAAAAAAAGTTAAAAGATAGTAACCTAGTCTATCTCTGCACATTTATTTGGAGTTTGATACTGTTGAAATTGCACCCAGTGGTATTCTTGTGCTCCCTTTTAATTTTTATTTAATTGCCTCAACAATGAGTGAATGATTTCTAGATATGAAATGACTGTTTTATGACTGGCATTTATATAATTACAGTACCTGGTAGCAATGCCTGTGAGATCACAATGTTTCATCAAGAAGATGCTGGTTTAAATATGGAGATGGCTAGGCTGGCTTTTCGCACGGGCATATGGAACTATGTATGCAAGATGGATAATGCACTTAGAAGATACTATGTTATAAGCTATCATTTGTCAAGTTCAGTTACCACTTCAGTGGATTTAATGCAGAAGGTTAGTGCTGTTAGTTTCACATATAATCATTTAATTTATTTCCTGGTTGGGTTGCTTATACCTTCTATCATAATTACCAGAATGTTGCTTGAGGCAGATTTGCCTTAGATTTCAAATTTGTTCTTGATGACTAGTTATAACACCTTTAACCTATTAAACAATTCCTATGATGTGATAGATTCCTACTGGTGGTCTAATTTTAGTATCAATTCTAATTTCTAGCCTGGACATAAATGAGAAGAGTTATAAAACCATGCACTTAGTTGTGGATGATGAGGAAGTATGTTTCTTCAGTAGTTAAATTAAATAGATAATGGCATTGTTCAACATATTATTCTTAGGGGTACCGTTTGCAGGTTTTATTGGCAACTATTTTGGGCCTTTGATTCTTCTATAGATGTCAGTCTTTAAGGTTTATTTGGGCTTCTATTTCCTATCTTTTCGCCTAGTTCTTTGGGCATATTAATGTCTTTTTCTTTTAGAGTTGGATGTTGTGGTTCTTCCCAGTCCCAATAGGGTGGTTTCTTGGGGAAACCATACAATTCTGTTTTTCTCTTTCGCTGTAACCAGTTTTATCTTTGGATGCAATTAATGTCTCAAACCTTAGCAATTGGTAGGTTAATAGTTCTTGATGTGATTCTGGGATGCCTAGCAGTATGAGACTAATGGATCTTCTCTATTGACGCATTTTGGTCTTTTTTTTTTTTTTTTTTAATACAACACTGTTTGGCTTTCTTAATTTTCCATATTAAAAATAAATGTTATCCCTAATTTTAAAAAAAAGTGATCTTACTTTCTTTTTACGTTCTACATCACTCAATGCATTTAACCTGGATTTTGTTCTGAAAGAGATAATGATTTCTTTCAATTCGAGTGCAAAGAAACAATAATAATAGGCTTTCATTTAAATTAGTTTTATTGACATGGAAATAGGAAAATGTATGGGGAGAACATCATATTAGAAGTATTTTATATTTTATGGGAACATCATATCTGTTGTATGAGAACAAGCCGTTAATTTGATTCATTCAATATATAGAACTAGCTGGTGATGGCCATGTGTCAAGGTGGGGGTTTGCATCCATCCTCGACCCCATTTTCCCAATTCCCACTTACATTGCAATAGAAGAGCTCCTCCACACCACACATGTAGATAGATATATTAGGCACGTTTTCATGACTAATAGTCCCTTCCCTTGTGTTGTGTGTAGGTACCTGCTTGCTTGGACCCTATTTCGAGTAACAACTCTCCAGCAAATGCTACCGTCTTCCATGATCAAGTTACTGATGAATCTCAAATTAGGATGATCCAAAGAAGGCCATCATCAAGAAAGTTGATAGCCAATGGTTTGTTGCTTCTAGGGGGTGCTACTGCTATATATCTGTCTCGTGGTCACTCTAGCCTAGGTGCTAAAGTTGCCATGGCATACATCATAACAAAACTTAGTAAGCGTGGTGCTAGATCAAACCAAAGCAAACAAAGTTGAATGTAAGATTGATTTTATTTTTATTTAATATAAGTCACCAATGTAATATTGAATAGTCATGATTATATATAATCTTAAATAATGTGAATAATCCTTATGATCTAGATGATTTAGACATTCTTACATATATAATATATTAATAGATATTTATTAATAACATATAAAGCGTATAAACTAGTTGAAAGCTGTTAATTGACTGTTAAAAGTTGCTTAGTTTATTAAATTAAAAATATTTAGTAAATGCAGTTACTTGTATAATTTTTTTTGTACATAGAAATATATTTTTAACTAATTATTGTTTAAATTTGTAGTTAATTTTGCATTCTTATTATATTTTGTTTAAAGATTAAATATTTCATTAAAAATTAAATATTGTAATGTTAAAAGTGTAAAGAGAAAAATAGTATAAAAGGTCAATTTTATTAAAATATTGAATGAAAAACAATCATCTATAGTTCCGAAGAGAAAGTCATCCTCGTGTACATTTTTTGTTTTCAGCACTCGTTTAGCTTAGTGTCTCCTTTTTTAAAATTTAATGTGTTTAACTTGGTAGCATTTTAATAAGGCCTAAGCCGCGTATGGAAGAGTTTATAAAAGCTTACTTAGATACATCTTATGATATAAATGCTTGTGAGAGCATATAAAAATATTTCATAACTGGAAACGGGTGTATGATTTTTAGTTTATTTTTATAAGCTCCCCAAGATAATTTGTAAGAATAAATTATGCGAGCTTGTAAATATGATTCATCCTCAAATCCTGCTACAGCCAAATATATAGAGAATGTATATTTTTTTTGTTTCTCCCTTCAAATTAATGTTATTTTTTTAGTTTCTTCATCCAAATTAATATAAATATTAACTTGTACACAAAATAAATTATAATTATCCATTTCTAGTAATTTTTTTATATCTTTCATTCTTTTTCTTTAAAAAATATATATTTTCACTAAATATATATATGTATATGTATGTATTACTAAAAAAAAATATATTATTTAATTAATTAAATTTTCATTTTTATATATCACTAGTAATTTCTTTTATAGGAAGTAATGTCATCCAACGCAACGCAAAAAATTATGTAAGCACTTATCAATGTATATATCCAAACACAAAATTAGCATGTTTGGGACAACTAAAATTTTGATTTAAACTGTTTTTTTTTTCTTCCTAAAATAAGTTATGTTAAGCAGGATGTTGACAAAAGGTGTCAAACCACATTAAATCTATATAATTTGCTATTTTTAGTTGTTGTATTATTTGTATGTGTTATATTTTTTATTTTCATTGTGTAGAGGGTTTTCAATGGTAGATTGACTAATACTCAAACACTTAAGATATTAATTAAGTCATTCTAAAAATCTTAGATGACATCAATTAATAAGAGAGATACTAAATTGATTGAAGATTTATTTTTTTCAATTTAAAAAATCAATGTCAGATGATATTACGATTTTAGGGTTAAATTAATTAATAATTTATAATGTTAGGAACTAATTTTTCATTTTATTAATTTTAGTTAGGCAACATCTTAATGAATCATTGGTCGAAATCTTATATTGGCAAGCTGTAGTGGAATAAAAAGAGCCTAGTTTATGATTAGTGCTTTCAAATTCTTAATTCTCAATGACTTGTATAGTATACCAATACCATGCATTGTAAGCCGGTTCTCTTTGTTTCTTCCTGTTTCGGTCTCATGGTCCGAAAGAGAATTTCCAAAAAAAATGGCTAAGATGGTATTCAGATAAAGATATTATTTCTTTTTCGTCTCAAACCTTGGCATAAATCTAAGCCACTATCCAAAATTATGAGTTAACAAAAAAATAAAAAATAATGGTTACCTATAGTCCGCAAAAAGAGTGCGCTAGCAGGCATTTTTAGGTGTGTTCCTTCTCCCTCCTAAATTTAGGCACTGGAACAAACGTGTTGGTGTTGAAGGAATGGGAATGTTATGTTCGTTTCAAATTCAATGTTATCAAAAGATAAACACCACCACCTTTCTGTTCTGTTCTGCATTCCATTGTGCTAGAAAATGCACCACAACCACAACCTTAACCTTGCAAGGTTGTGGATTGCTTTGCTTGCGGTCTCAACCACCGTAGTTCATTGCAAAACTGCCTCCCAAGATGGTATCCAAAAGCTTTGTGATTCATTGCATTGCATGGTTCTCATTCTTGTGCTTAATTTTTCAGTTTCAGCCCTTAATGTGATGTATACAAGCTTAAACTCCCCTTCAAAGCTGAGTGGCTGGAAATCAAGTGGAGGTGATCCGTGTGGCGACTCCTGGGAAGGAATCAAATGCTCAGGCTCTTCTGTCACAGAAATGTAACATATTTATTATAGACAGAGTATGTTTCTTTTCATCAACTCCTGAGCCCTGAGACATTCTAACTATTTATTTTTACTTTCAACAGAAATTTATCTGACATGGGACTTTCCGGATCAAGGGTTACCAGTTGTCCAACTTAAAATCAGTTACCGACTTGTGAGGCCCAGATCTTCAAATACCACACATCCTTTCTTTTTAATAATAATAAGAGAACATCACTTAAATGCCATACATTAATTTTTTCATAGTACAGTGATTTGAGCAACAACAACCTCAAGGGTGATATACCATATCAACTTCCTCCAAATGCTCGTTATATGTAAGTCAGCTGCCAAATATAACATTACCACCTCATTACTCCATAAATATAACACTACCAGCTGCACCTAATAATTTAAAGTTATATCATTGCTAAAATTTAGAAAGTGCTTCCTAACATTCTTTATCGGAGATGATTGGATTCATTATTTTAAAGGCAGGTCAAGAGTGTAATCTTCTTCTAGGCAACTTGCAGTTGTTTGTCATCAATAATTCTGTTATCTGGTCATGCAGAGATCTCTCTAAGAACCACTTCACTGGAAGTATACCTTATTCCTTCTCTGAGATGGATGACCTCAATTACCTGTAAGCAATGTTCCTTCCTATTTTTACTCATAATTCCTCCTCGATCTTCCTCCTGGTACTCCCCCTATCAAGCATTCCGATAAAAAGAATGATAAATCTGTTATTATTGGAGTAGCTATAGCCGGCATAGCCTTTGGCGTACTAGCAGTAATTATAATTGTTGTTGCTCTTTCTAAAAGAAGATCATCAAAACCTTCACATTTTATCGATGAAGAGAGGCGTAGCCAGCATAGATCTTTTACACCCCTTGCATCTCAGGAGTTATCAAAAGATTCGGGTGCTGATTTCAGCAAAGACTACAAAGGTGGTCTTTTTCTATCAACAGATTTTGCAATACTTTCTGTTGTTATTCATGACTTGTTGTGATCTTTATTTCGTATCAGACCAAATATTTTTCTTTTTTATGTAGAAATTTTGCTACATCTATAACTATAGCATAAAAGAAGGTGACTTTGGACAGACAGTTGTGTTGGGTATCGAACAATCACACAACAATCGACATAGGAGAAAGAGAGAAAAGGGAAGAAGAAAATAACACACAGAGTTTACCCTAGTTCACCCAATGTGGGTTACGCCCAGCTATTCACTATATTCCCTCACACATTCGTACAATGCACTCAGGTTACAAGGAAAATATATAGGCTTAGAAACCTTAAGCATCATAACTATCTGCTGACGGCATAGTATGACTCATACCTAACAAGTTGCTGCTTGGCACTGTCTGTGATTATTAATAAACCAACTGTATTTATTTATATTGGATGCAGAGTTCATTTTTGTTTTCTTTTTCTTTGGAAGGAGGATTGAATTTAGATTTAAATATTCCCCTTATGTCATGACTTAAGTTGATATTATCTTCTGATAGAAACTGAGATTCAGAGAGTATTATATATCTAACAAAGGGTTCCTTACAGCAAAGGAGAATCCTCGGGAGACTAAAGACAGAAAATAAGAAATATAGAGAAAAACAGAGCGCTAAGGAGCTGCAATGGGCAGTCCTTCCCATGCCAAATGTCACCCGCAGCTTATTCGAAATTCTCCCTGTCTGTGTATACAATTTTCTCTTTCCCCCATGGTCCCATTAATCATATTTCTGTCCATTCTGTTATGTTCTTTCCTTTCTCCTCCAATCAATTCCTTCTCTCCCTTGCTCTCTTCACTGGTTATAAATATAATTCCTTCCTCTCATACACACATAGGCTCTTATCATCTTCACACTAGTTTATGTACTGATAGCAAAAGTTGACTGATTTGATGTGTGGATGATCTATCAATATCATATGTCATGGTAAATCATTGACATAATAATTGAACCTTGTTACAGATAAAATCCATTCTTGGACTTCTACACATTTTAAATTTTTGAAATAGTTGATCTTTACAAACTTTTGGTGTTTGTTTAAAGAAAAATAAAATAAAACTGTTATATAGTTTTAAGTCAATTTGGAACATTGTGACGACAACCAATATGGAGTTGACATGCATTCAACTGATTTCAGTTGTCATATTGGTGACAGGATTTAAGTCAACGGATTCCACTTCAATTGACGTAAAGGCTTTGCAGAATTCTCCATCAATTGGTGTTAGGTCGCCAGTCTCCGATTGAGTGCAATCCTTTAATGACAACTAGTTTGCAAATCGTCTAAATTCTAGGAGAAGTACATCCATCCGTGTTACTACTTTTACACAGGAAGAATTGCAGTCTGCTAATGCTAATTTTGCTTCAGGTCGATTTCTTGGTGAAGGATCCATAGGATGTGTCTATCGGGCTAAATATGCTGATGGAAAGGTACTTTCTGTTTAATTAATCAACACCTACACGTATGCTTTAGTATAAAATAGTCATGGATACACTAGTATATGTATGTGCATGAAAATTCATAATATTACTAAGAAGAACCTCCGAGTCCATGTCTTTTCAAAGAAAGATGCAGACACGGCTATGTTCATGTCTGATTTGCGGCCATAAATGTTTAAACTAAAATTTAGTTATGGGGACAGGCTATGAAGCACAGATACGCGAAAAAAAAAGTTCAACATATCGGACACGTCCGATACGAATATGTTGGGATACTCCATTTCAACATATCGGTTGTTCCTCCTCCGCCGTTGATTCGCTGTCCGTCGCTGCTCCTCCTCCACCGTTGTTCGCCATTGTTCTTTCTTCCTCCTTTGCTGTCAACAATGATTAAAATAGCACCGCTTTAGCACGCTATCGCACATCAGTCGCGGGTTATGGCACCCAGCCGCTACTTCTGCGTGCAACACGACAATTTCCGGTAGTTGTCAGTAGCGACTGATGGCGGCGATGCGGTTGACAGCTCTTGTGACACTATCGTGTCACAATCGAAACGACGAACGGAAAAATAAGAAGAGAGAGAAAAGGACCTGAAGAAGGAGAAGGAGATTGAGATGACGGTTTGAAAAAAAGAGAGAAGAGAAGAGAAGGTTCTCCGCTCTTTGGGTTCAAAACTGAACAAAAGTAACACCCTCTCTCGTGGACTTGCATTTTTTAAGTTCCGTTTTTCACCCTCCACCACATACCCCTAATAACGCATCAACACCGCTCTTTCAATCTCTCGCGACACGTCTCTCCTTCCTTGTGGCTATACTTGTTTGTTTTATAAAAATCAAACGTGCGGTGAAACTTCAAATATGTTCCACTTTCACGACTTTTCATACCTTGCTTCAAATATGTCAATCCTTTTATTATATTTTTTATTAATATGAAAATCACTGTATATAAAAAATATATTATTTAATACTATGACTTATCGAGAACATATCAAACTATTCGTAGTTTTGAAATAACGTATTGACATCTTATATCGGAAACGTATTGAAAACGTCTATAGATGCTTCATAGGGGACAGGCATGGCTTTGGAACAACCATGGCTGCAATTAAATTAGAAAATAAAACTAATAAATATATGCTTTTTATTAGGTATTGGCTGCAAAAAAGATCAATCCTTCGCTTATCCATGGTGGTCCTCCCGAGGTATTGTCTCATATTGTTTCAAACATCAGCAAACTTCACCACCCAAATATTGTTGAGCTTGTCGGTTATTGTTCGGAACCGGTGCACATGTTAATATATGATTATTTCAGAAATGGCTCTCTCCATGACTTTTTACACTTATCAGCCGCCTTCAGCAAACCACTAACTTGGAACACCAGAGTCAGAATTGTATTGGGAGCAGCTCCGGCTGTTGAGTTAGTCTACATCTACTATATAGTACTTCCATTTTGACGTAGATGTTGTGACAGTATGAAAAACATATTTCTGCATATCGATAGGCATCTATAGCGTTAATTTATGTACCAGAAAAGTGGTCCACTTACAGCCTTGTTTTGTGCAGGATTCTTCCCAGATAGGAGTAAAGCATTCCTAACTTTTTACATCTATAGTGTTGATTGCATTTGAATACAATTAACACTATTCATTTTATGGACACAATCTAAATTTTCAGGTACCTACATGAAATTTGTTTGCCTCCTTTATTGCACAAGAATATTAAGTCTTCCAATATTTTGCTTGACACGGATCTGAATCCTCGTCTCTCAGACTATGGTTTGGCATCCTTCCACCAGGTTTTTTGTTGTTTTAGTCTCCTCATTATTGTGTACTTATTTCCTTCTCTTTAATGCCTGTATGGAATTTTGATATGATGTTTTAACATTCCTAGAAATGCTTCCTGCATATTTTGTTTTTGGCTCAGTCTAGTTAATATTGGCCTTAGTTACTTGTTAGCCCGTACGGTTTGTTTCATCGTCTTTATTTCCCCACAAATTCTTATAGCTGCGTTGACAGCTTCTCTTTCCCTATTCCCCGCCCCTGTGGTGGTTACTATCAGTTTAATAATTTCAGACAACTGAGACAAGAGTTCCCCAAATCTGGGCGTTTGGTGTCACTTTCCACCTATTATTTGCAACGTAGAACGTGCTACGTAAATGAATTAGAAAGAAGATATTTTGATAAGATCTTTCTTTGATATTAAAAAGCATTCCACATGTTGCTTTGGCCAAATATTATAGATAGATAAATTTCTAGACAATGAGCTATTTGTATTTAAAACAAGCTAGTGAGTATTTCGTGAGGTTACTTATCTAACTTAGTATTGAATTATGCTGTTTTTATTTTCTAATTAAATATACTTTTTGGTTAGGATTATTTGTCGGGAAACAATCATTTTGTTGTTTTTTTTTTTTCAAATATATTTCAAGATTTGAAGCCAAAATAAACTACTCCAAGATGAAAGTCTGTCGAAAAAAGCACATTAGGTGTGGCTTAGGTCAAATATTCAAGACAGATATACTTCTAGACAATAGGCAATTGATACTAAAAAAAGGTTGAAGAATACATGGTGAAGTTATTTTTCTATATTAATATTGTATTATGCTAAATTTCATTTTTACTGTTGACATGCTGTAATAGGATATCAAACAGTTTTAAGTCGTAACTTCCTAAACTGCCCTGCTTACGTTGCCCCTCGCAAAGGCAATAATCCAGTCAAAGAGGGAAAATGAGAAAAAGATATCAAGTAGAGCCTCACCTTACTCTCTTTTGAATCTTAATACCTAAATAACTTCTTCAGTACCTGTATTTAATGTGAGGGTAAATTGACCAAAGTATCGAATTGATTTTCTCTTTTCCAAAGAAGCATTTTGTACATGTTGATTTATGAGTGTTATTTGTTCCTACTTCCTAGCGTACTAGCCAAAATCTTGGGGCAGGATATAATGCACCAGAATGCGCAAAACCTTCGGCCTATACCCAGAAGAGTGATGTATACAGTTTTGGAGTAGTGATGCTGGAACTTTTGACAGGTCGAATGCCTTTAGACAGGTAGGTACATTATGTTTGTTCTGAATGCAATTAAGATAAAGTTTGTTTTTATATTATATATGTTCCTTGTGGTCTTCAGTTCAAAGCCGAAAGCAGAACAATGTCTGGTTCAATTCGTTGGGCCACCCCACAGCTTCATGACATTAATGCTTTGGAAAAAATGGCGGACCCCGCCTTGAGGGGGCTTTACCCTCCTAAGTCACTCTTCCGATTTGCTGATATCATCGCCCTCTGTGTTCAGGTAAATATAATATATTAGTTGTCATACTATACTATAATTTTCTATACATGACTCAGTATTTTCTCCACCAAAAAATAAAAAAACACATGACTCAGTATTTTAATATGCTTTTTTTGTTTGTATCAGTCTGAGCCTGAATTTCGGCCACCTGTGTCAGAGTTAGTTCAGGCTTTGGTGAGATTAGTTCAACGTTCAAGTATGACAATAAGGGAGGATTTTGAGTGAAGAAGAAACCACTTCGATAGAGGGATTTTTGGTTTTTTTTTCTTCCATTAAAAGTAGTTGTAGCTCGGACAAGAAAAGCTTCTGTTCTGAATTATTTATTTAAAGTTTCATTGTTGTTGGTCCCTAAGTTAGTAAGTCAATGTTATTTTATTTTATTTTTTTGTCTTTGTAAATTTAATTTTTTAATTTTATTTAAGTTTATGTTTTTTTAATTTTGATTTTTATAAGATATTTTTTATTTTAGTTTAAGTTTGTTTTTTCTAATTTTGATCATTGTAAACTCAATTTTATGAATACTATAAATGAAAAAATTAAAATTTTATAGAAATTAAAATTGGAAAAATTATAAATTTATAAGGATTAAAAATGAATAAAATATCTTACAAGAAATCAAAATTTAAAAAATGTCAACTTATAATGAAAAATTAAAAAAATAAATTTAAAGGGATCAAAAAAATAAAAAATAAAAACTTTAACTTGCATAAGAAAACAAGATAGGATCCGCCTATCTTACACCAGTAAGTTTTAAGATTTACACCAAATCGCAATTGTTGATATAATTAAATCTAATGGCTACAAATGAATTCAATTAAAAAATTAAAACAAGTAACTCATGTGAAACTTTCTCCCTGAGCTAGTTTAGTTAAAATTTTGATTAACCCCTACCTGAAAAATGCCTTTGCATCTCTGCAACACCAGCATATTGGTGTCACAAATTTGTTTTATGATACAACCAATATTGATGGGCATAATTCTTATCAAATCTTGAATGCCATAGAGAAAATATTATTTAAAATAGTAATCAAAACTACAAAATCAATTTTACAATTGTAATTCTCCCTACGCCATTGAAGTTGAGAAATTCTGAAATTAGTTATCAAAATCTTGGTTTTTAATTATTCCTTACGTTGTATTTCTAATCAAATATTGATTTTCAATACTTCTTGACATTACAAGTCTCATCAATGTTTTGATTGGGAAGAGGCTTACGCTCCAATGCCGTTGTGACCGACAAAGGTTTTAACAAAATCCCGAAAGAAGGTTGACCCTGAGACGATGAATGATAGTGCCAGAATGAGTGGTGAAAGGTTCGTGGTGGTGTGGATAGCACAACATCGTGGCGTCCATGAAAGACCTTGGTGGGGCGATAATTGTTGGGTCTGACGAAGGGGTGAGCAGGGATGGGATGAAGTGCGGTGGCATTCCATGAGTTGTCCAAGAGAGGCAGGCAGCATCATGTGATTTCTGTGGTGGTATAGAATCTGGATTGGTCACAACCATGGAAGACATAAAAGAGTTTGGTGCTTCAATGATTTAGCTATGATGATTTGATGGCTTTGGAGTAATGAAAAGAGATTGTTGTGGTTAGGATGAGAGGAAGACTTATGAAAAGAGATTAGAAAATACTAGCTATCACGTAATCATTTTTAGTTTAAATCAAAATATTATAAATGAATAGATTTAATTATATCAAGGGATGACAGTTGGTGCAAGTGTAAAGACTTAGACGTGGTGTAATCTGATCCTATAAAAAAAAACATATTTAAATGTTTTTTTTTTAATTCACTGTCTATTAGTAGTATATTGCACCACGTACGTGAGCTCAATCGGCTATTTGTTGGCCACTGTGCTTTTCTTTAACTGCATGCGGATCACCGGACAGAGTAATCTTGTGGGCATCAAAACCTTTCTGCCAGTGCCAAGTCTTCTCTGCCTTTATTTATCATAGTAACAAAACAATGATTTGAACTTGGTACACCTCGAGCATATCAACTTACAAAGCAATAGGATTATGTTAAATGGTAAAAAAGGACGGAGGCTACTGTGGGAGTGCCAAAGTTACTACGAGCCGTTAGAGTGGCTACAAACTACTTTAAGATACATTGCTAAAGTGCACATTATTTACAGTTAAAATTCAAGAAATAATTAGCTCTTTAAAAGTTATAAATTTAAAAAAAAATTCAAAAACATATATATCCAAAATATTAATTATTGAGCATTTGATCCAAGAGATACTTCTACATTATGATAATGAAATCTTTGATGATGTTTATTTTAGGTCCAGGCTATGTATAGTAGGTCATTTTGATCTATTAAAATTATTTTACATATTTATTATATCTTTCTTATAATTTTTATTTTTTTTATACTTCCTTCATCCAAAATAAGTCTCACGTTTATAAAAATATATTAGTATATCTCAAAATAAGTGTTATGTTAATTTTTCAATGTAATATCAATTATTTTTTTTTCATTAACATTCCTAATAAATTTTACTTTAGTTTTTCAATGTAATACTAATATTATTCTCTTTTATTTATTTAATAAGATTAGTTTTATAAAATAATTATTATCTTTCATTTATTTATTAGTATTTCTGAATATATATATATATATATATATATATATATATATATAATAACTTATGACAATCTAATGAGTGTCGCTCAGTTCAATTCCAGTAGAAAAACTTATGACAATATTTAATTTGAGACAAATAAAGTGATAGATAGTAATATATTTTTGTCCATCTCCTTCGCATGAAAAGTCATTTACAATTATTCTAATAACACCCGCAATAAAAATATATACTTATATATAGGTTCAATTTGAATTAGATTGAATTATTTTTTAAATTAAATTCAAAATTCAATCCAAACTAATAAAAAAAATCAATTCCTAACTTTTTATATTTATTAGGTTTCATTAATTTATAAATTCTCTTCGTAATTGGGAAGAGGGGAAAACTATATGACCTTCTAGATTCTTTTCTAAATAAATGTGTAATTTTTTTATGAAATAAAAAACATGAAAAAAGAAATAGAGAAATCAAGTGAATAAAAACATATGAAAATAGATTAAAAAAATATATTTGATTTAAAAGAAATAGAGAAAAGATAAAAAAATATTTATTAATATTTTTTGCAACAAGTAATCAATTGTCATGTAAAAATCGATTGTTCATTTTTAAGATAGATTATCAACATTTTTGACAGTTTTAAATTATATCTAAAGATAATTTTTTATTTATTATTAAAAATGAGTTTGGTTTAGAGAAGAAAAATAGAGTAGATGAAAAGAAAAAACAAAAATAATTTGAAGAGAAAGAAATAGAGTAGAAATAAAATGATATGTTATATTGTTTGTTTTAAGTGAAATAGATAAAGAAAAAAGAGTAGAAATAATATTGTAAAGTTTTTTTTTTAAAAAAAAGATTATAAAACACACAAAAAATTGATTATTTTGGTAAAAAAAATGATTTTTAAGTACAAATATTTGGGTTGTATTGTTCAAGATAATTTTTGTGAACTCAGAAATTTACTCTGTGAATCCCAGAGCTTTCAGAGTTCGAAGTCATTGGTACCAAACTCCCGCACCTCCACACCTCATTTCTATCTTCCCTATTTTATTTCTCTTGAAGGAACCCAACACAACCTAAAAAACCATCATAAAATGTTAAAAAGTATCATTTTTACTCTTCATTTTGGTTTTTTCCCCCACATTTTTGTTTTTTTTCTACAAATCACCATTCTTGATGTATTTTCTATTTTCATCTCTATTTTATATCTACCAATCAGATTGTTATTTATTTGTTTTGACCTCATCAGAATATTTATTCAAGATCCAGCGTTGTGCCAGTAGACGGTATATGCTGGCGATCGACTGAAAGTTTTTGTTCATTATTATTCTTGCTTTCATTATTATTTGAAATCTCCCTACGTTCATTGACCACGCCACCCTCGTGTTCCATTTTTTTTTCTTTAAAAAAAAAAAAAAAAACTGCACCCTGGTTTCCACGCTATCCTCGCTGCAAATAAAATAATGAAATTAGTACAGTTAAATTGCATTACGTTTTGCGAAAATGATTGAATGCACTTTATTTGCAATCTTCGATATCACATTTTATAATTTTTTAATTATAAAATTAATTTTTTAAATTAACAATTCCAATAAATTTAATACATTTTGTTGCTTTTGCATTTTTCAAATCACTAAATTTTGAAAGCACTGTTTTTTGGCTAAAACATAAAATAAAGGATGACAAGTCACCAAACAACAGTACATAAAAAAAAATATTTAGATCAACTTTTTTAAAAAGTATTCATTTTCTTTTAATAAAAAATATCATAAGTTCACATAAAGTGTAGCGTAAATTTTTTCAATCCGTAAATCTTCCGGTTTATATAAAATTTTAAGATTATACTGTACAGAAGAACATAAGTTTTTATGACACATCCAACGTCATGAATAGAATATTTAAATGGTCATGGAAGTTTTAGCGGTAATGAAATGTAGTGTGTATGTGGTATAAATAATGGGAGTATATGATATGATATGGCATGAAACAGAAAGAGGTTAGGTGTGAGTAGAATAGGAGGGATGTGGAGGCTGAAGATAGCAGATGGAGGAAATGATCCATACATATTCAGCACTAACAATTTCGTTGGGAGGCAGACATGGGAGTTTGATCCTCAAGCAGGCACTCCAGAGGAACGGGCCCAGGTTGAAGCAGCTCGTCAGCATTTCTACCACAACCGCTTCAAGGTCAAGCCCTGTGCTGACCTCCTTTGGCGTTTTCAGGTTCTCAGAGAAAATAACTTCAAACAAACAATTCCTAGTGTGACGATAGAAGATGGAGAGGAAATCACATACCAAAAAGTCACAAGCGCCGTGAGGCGGGGCGCACACCACCTTGCGGCACTTCAGACCACTGATGGCCATTGGCCTGCTCAAATTGCAGGTCCTCTGTTCTTTCTTCCTCCTTTGGTAAGAACTCACTACTCACTACTCTGCTTCTATCTAATTATAACTACATTATTAGTTTACCATCTGGTTAATAAGTAAATTTATAAATCAAAGAATTCTAATTCTAATTGTCATACGGGAAAACCCCAACGGCCGAATAAACTAGACGTTTTTGTCTTTTATTAGTTTCATCTCATAAAGAACAAAAGTAAATCTATTCTAGGCACGTTCATAGCTCCATTTGATTGGAGTTTTGTTTAGGATTAAAACTAATTTAAATGAATCATATTACTCAATCGTGTTAGCGTACAAAACCGCGCATTCACCTTACCTACTTTTATATTTGTGTTCTACGCTATTTATGTTACTTCTGCGTCAATTAATATAAATGGGTGACGACATCCTAAACAATTTCTTTTTTTTTTTTTTTTTTTTTTGTTTCAAGAGATCCTAAACATACGCTTCATTGTTTTATTTATATATATAAATAATCTAATCCAAATAATTAAAGCCAATATCACCAGTTTAAGCTAGTAGGTAGGCGCATGTTAAAATAAAAAACACGAATTATTATTATTATTATATTATATAAATAATCTAATCCAAATAATTAAAGCCAATATCACCAGTTTAAGCTAGTAGGTAGGCGCATGTTAAAATAAAAAACACGAATTATTATTATTATTATATTATATATGTTTTGAAGAACTCTGTCCTCAATCATTTTCTAATATAAGCTATTTGTTCTCAACAATCGAGATAGTAATCAAATCACTTAGAAATGTTGATATTGCATTTTATCAATGTTTATATGTTTTTATTGTTTCTCTTTACATCTTCAAATTTATTTAAGATATGAGGACTAAATAAATAAAATGAAAGGCACTTATGATATGTTGGGATAAGAAGAAATAAATTTAGATGATCATTTATTTGTATTTAATTAGCAAAAAAAAAGCTATTTCTAAAATATATATTTTTATTTTATTCGATTATTTTTTACAACAACATTTAGCTATAAATATCTAGATTTTTTTGTATGATTCTTTAATTTAAATGAAAATTTTATCTCAGTAATTTATGTTAATATTTAATGTAAACTTTTATCATGTAAATGATTGATGTAAAATTCTAATTTTGATTACAATAATATAAAAAATACTGCTTCTTAGATTTGACGCTTTTAATACATTTTAAAATTTTACGTCAAATCAATATTAGAAACGCAAAATTCAGATTGGACGTGGATATACACGCACGCAGTGTTAATAATGATTTGAAAACTACAATACAAGGGTGTTAGAATAGATGAGAAATACTGTAAAAAAATGAGAAATAGACAAAAATGAAAGACGTGACTATCATTATCTAAAATGGATAATTTACAGGCTTGATGATCATAATAATTTATTGGATTAATTAATTTTTTAGTATTTCTAAAATTTTAAATTTCAAGTATTAGTCTCTATAAAAAAATTATTTAGTCTCATTGATTTTATTGCTCGTATTAATTTCTCTGAGTAAAATTTTCCTCCTTCTATTGCCTATTCTTAGATCCTTAATTTTATGGACTAATTATAAACAATAAAAATAAACAGTACACTAAAATTTAGAGGTAGTTTCTCTATGTCAATTCTATACAATAAATCCTTTTTAAGTAAGCTCATAGTTTACTCTTTTAAAAAATAAAAGTAATCACTTTGGTATTCTCTGTCCAAAGTTACTATCAATTTATTTTTTAAATAATTATCATTAGATAGTATAGATAAATTAGCTGATGATGCATATTTGGGACATAACATTTTTTTTTTAAAAAAAAGTTATGCATTGATAACTTAAAATAACAATTTTACGTTATCAATAAAAATTAATATATGATAAATTTATTAATTTTTATAATAATTATCTTTAAAATCATATGAATAATGAATTATAATCAAATAATAATGTAAAATTATTTTATAATATCAAAGCATGCTTATTAAACTCTTGTTTTTTTAATTTTTTTAAAGAAATTAAAAATTGAAATTAAATTAAATATGCAGCTTAGGTAATAAAAATATTAATATCCTTGTTCTCTTTTTTACGGAACTAAACTTATAAAAGAATGAAATACGGATTTATTCATTAACAGAATAATTCAGGTCATCATTTTATGCCATACTCGACCATTAAATGAACATAAAAACTTTGTTATTGTACACAAAATTGAATATGAGTCACTATAATTAAGAATCCGAAATTATTTTCATTTTTTGTTTGCTCACAAGTACTCCTCTTTTTTACATAATCATGAAATATTTCAGATATTTTGAACAGCATATGTATAAAATTCAAGTTCATTATGCATATGCATTAACAAACATTAATTTTTAATTGTTGAAAATATTGCAGGTTTTTTGTATGTATATTACAGGAAATCTTGAATCAGTATTTCCAGAAGAACATCGCAAAGAAATTCTTCGTTACATATATTATCACCAGGTATAATTATTCAATTTTAAGATAAATTTGCTTAACCAAGCATTACATAGAGAAACAAATTAAAATGTCAAATTTCTTGTATCTTTTAAACTTGTTGTATTTGTTTATTCATGAAGTTTATAATCTATTCATTGCAACAATAAATAATTAATATTAGCCCTTTTGTGCTTTCATTTAATTAAAGAATGAAGACGGAGGATGGGGACTACACATAGAGGGTCATAGCACTATGTTTTGTACTGCACTGAACTATATATGCATGCGAATGCTTGGAGAAGAACCTAATGGAGGTCATGACAATGCTTGTGCTAGAGCAAGAAAGTGGATTCGAGATCATGGTGATGTAACACATATACCTTCATGGGGAAAAACTTGGCTTTCGGTATTATTCTTTTTTTATATGAATATAAATACACAAACTAAGGAAACTAGGATGTGTACTATTCATTTAAATGGATCTTGCTCTTGTAGATACTCGGTGTATTTGATTGGTGCGGAAGCAACCCAATGCCCCCAGAGTTTTGGATCCTTCCATCTTTTCTTCCTATGCATCCAGGTAGATTTAATTAATTTTATTTTGTTACTCTTTTTGGAATGTTATATATTTAAATTGTTGAATATACAATGTTTAATCATTAAATCTCACTTCTACCTTAATTATTATAGCTAAGATGTGGTGTTACTGTCGATTGGTATACATGCCTATGTCTTACTTATATGGGAAGAGGTTTGTGGGTCCAATCACACCACTCATCTTACAATTAAGAGAAGAGTTATTTACTCAACCTTATGAAAAAGTTAATTGGAAGAAAGCGCGTCACCAATGTGCAAAGGTGAAAGACATATTTAATTAATCACAATGTGTGCACATATCTTTTTTACTATGAAAATGATAGTCGTCCATTATGTCAATCACAGGAAGATCTTTACTATCCCCATCCTTTGATACAAGATTTAATATGGGATAGTTTATACATATTCACTGAACCATTACTTACTCGTTGGCCTTTCAACAAGTTGATTAGAGAAAAAGCCCTTCAAGTAACAATGAAACATATTCATTATGAAGATGAGACTAGTCGATACATAACCATTGGTTGTGTGGAAAAGGTAGGTGTCATAACAATAATGCATATTGATTTTTTTATCCTTCTAAGTAAAATAAACTCTTTATTTTCCTTTTCAAGAGGGAATTCATTCAAATATGATACTAAAATGCATATATTCTTTTTTCCAGGTTTTATGTATGCTTGCTTGTTGGGTGGAAGATCCAAACGGAGATGCTTTCAAGAAGCATCTTGCAAGGGTCCCAGATTATTTATGGGTTTCTGAAGATGGAATGACCATGCAGGTATACGCGTGTGGGCGCGTGCTATTATAACCAATGAAATATATTAATTAATTATTTAATTAGTTAATTAGTTTATTGATGCACTTATCTATATAATGCAGAGTTTTGGTAGCCAAGAATGGGATGCTGGCTTTGCTGTTCAAGCTTTGCTTGCCACTAACATAATTGAAGAAATTGGTCCTACGCTTGCAAAAGGACATAGTTTCATCAAGAAGTCTCAGGTTTGCTTAATATTTTTATAAATATATAAAAGAATTCCCAGATCTTCTTCCTTTTAGTTATGGAGCGTAAATTCCCTAATAAACCTAGGTTTATCCAGATTGTACAATTAACTAATTAAGATATTTAAAATCCCTAAATCTTATTTACAGGGTGATCTAATAAACTAAATAAAAACTATTTAACTAATTACTTATTTACTAATTCACCTAGGTACATAGTATTAATTATAACTAGTATAATTATATTATTTGAATTGAAATGCATATTTATAATTGATTCCTAAGTTGGTGTTTCACTATTTATTAGACTATTGAACAATATGTTTGTTGTCTTTATCTAGTAGTAATGAACTAATATTTTCATTTTATAGGCGAAGGATAACCCTTTTGGAGATTTTTATGAATTGGCATTCTTATTTTATAGGTGAAGGACAATCCTTTTGGAGATTTTAAAAGTATGTATCGTCATATTTCTAAAGGGTCTTGGACATTCTCTGATCAAGACCATGGATGGCAAGTTTCTGATTGCACTGCAGAAGCTTTAAAGGTAACCAACAACTTAGATCATAAACAACTTAATCTAAAGCTTTGTTAATGATCACAATAAATATACGTTAACTTAACTTTTTGTGTTGTAGTGTTGTCTACTTCTATCAATGTTGCCACCAGAGATTGTGGGAGAAAAGATGGAACCTGAAAGATTATACGATTCAGTCAATGTCTTGTTGTCGCTTCAGGCAAGTACCATTAAATTTAGAGAAATGGCTTATGTTATGAAATATTTTATAAAAAATTGTCTATAAATTGATAAAGGCTGGCAACTAATGTTGATATAATCAGCTCTTTTTTCAAATCCAACACCACATCATTTGTTATGATTTGTGAAATTGGTTTTGTACAATATTACAATTCTCTTAAACTTATGTCCATATCCTTTTAATTAACCAATCATCAATCAACTAATGGCCCCTTTTCTTTGTTAATTAATATTTGATCAATAATAAGTTAGCGTTGTACAAAGGACTTTGATCATTGGTGCTTTATTTACTTTTACTACCAAATATACTTTTAACTGAACAACATTTTGTTTATTGCAGAGTAAAAAAGGTGGTTTAGCAGCATGGGAGCCTGCAGGAGCTCAAGAGTGGTTAGAAGTAAGTATTACATTAATTAATAATGCATTATGTATGTATTCATAAATTGATAAAAAAAAAAAAAAAACAGTACTTGATTAATAAACTAATTAACTTTGTTGTTGATTCTTAGTTACTCAATCCCACAGAATTTTTTGCGGACATTGTAGTTGAACATGAATATGTTGAGTGCACTGGATCTGCAATCCAAGCTTTAGTTTTGTTCAAGAAGCTATATCCAGGACATAGGAAGAAAGAGATAGAAAATTTCATTACCAATGCAGTTCGATTCCTTGAAGATACACAAACAGCTGATGGTTCATGGTATGGAAATTGGGGAGTTTGCTTCACTTATGGCTCTTGGTTTGCACTTGGAGGTCTAGCAGCTGCTGGTAAGACTTACACCAATTGTGCTGCCATTCGCAAAGCCGTTAAATTTCTACTTACAACACAAAGAGAGGACGGTGGATGGGGAGAGAGTTATCTTTCAAGCCCAAAAAAGGTTTGTAGCTGAATGGTTATTACTGAATTACCATTCTTCAACTTCATTGGGAATTAATGATAACAGTAATAATTTCTTACTAAATGAAAATAATTCAGATATATGTACCTCTAGAAGGAAGTCGATCAAATGTTGTACATACAGCATGGGCTCTTATGGGACTAATTCATGCTGGACAGGTTCATTCTTAATTTTTGTTTGTGTATATTTGATTATAGGTCCACTTCATTGTGAAATCAATTTCAAAATGGTTTTTTTTTGTGGTAACTATCACCAAATCTTATAATAGGTCCCCCTTCTTCATTTTTAAATTCCTATATACAGGCGGATAGAGACCCCATGCCTCTTCACCGTGCTGCAAAGTTGCTCATTAATTCTCAGTTGGAAGAGGGTGATTGGCCCCAACAGGTGCATATCAATCCTTTAATATAAAAAATGTCTCGTATTTGTGTAGATGCTTATCTAAATAAAAGCAAAAAAAGAAATTAACTTATTTAGCAATAAATTAAAATCAGATCTTAGAAAAAAGACATAGGTCAATACCATTTGGGAGAAGTCTTCAAGTGCAATAATTTAGATACCTTGGGTGTTTTAAAATCAAAATTAAATTTTGACCTATCTAAAGAAATTGAAAGTTGGTACATGTTATTGATGTGAAATTCTAATTTTAATTGGAAAATAATTCCAAAACGTAAAATACAACATTTAAGTTTTGTCGACAAAGTTATTTCTTTAAAAAATTTGGTTGAACTAGTATTTTAGTTTTTTTTAATAGGATTCATGTTTATTTTATATAAAATTCATAATAAGTAAATATTTTATAATTAAAATTTATAATAAATAAAGATATTTAAATATATAAATTATAATTTGAATTTATAATAATCATTTTAAATTGTATGGTAGGTGTTAAGTGTATTTTATATTTTCAAGAAAAGAAATACATTTATTATTGTACTTAATAATTCATTCGTTCCATAATAAGTATTAGAAGAAAAATAAGTGTTATTTATACTATCAATGCATAGTCTTTTTCTCTAACTACTAATGCTTGCAATTCATATGCAATAATCTTTGTTTTATTTTGATTGACCTTTA
>PYAF01002543.1:117318-132783 GCA_007407185.1 Glycine tomentella
AACAAAATTTAACAGTGAACTTATTTGATTCTTTCAATTCAAATATTCAATTATAGCATAAGAAAAAAGAAGAATTGAGAAAACGTAATATTTATTATTTTATGAATTGTGGTTCTAGTAAATCAAGTAGTTTTGTTTTTCTCTTTCCAAAGTAATAGTTTGAATTAAAAGTTCCTATAGCAAATAACCCCAACACCAATACGAGTTCTCTTTCTCGAGAGAGAAAACTTATTTTTTGTTTTAGTGATAAAATTAAAGCCAAAAATATCACATTCATTGTACTGCACTTCCCCCCTTCCTTCTTTCTCTCCTCATGCCCTCTGCTCTTCTCTTCTTCCTCTCACGCTTTCTTTTCTTCTTTCTCTCCCCTTCCCTTTCACCTTCCTTGGTCGCTCCATGGTTGTCGTTGACAGCCACCGCGCTCGTAACTGCCGCACCTCCCTCTTCGTTACAGATCTGGCCCTCCATGGACGCCGCATTCGAAGTGTCTGGCCTCCCTCTTTATTCTTTTCTCCTTTTTTATGAATTGGCTAGGGAGTGTGGCTTATTGAGGCTTGTTTGAATTAAAAGCGCCTATTTTTATAGCAAATAACTCCTATTCCCTTTATCTTTTTTTTCTTTAATATTTTTTTATTGAGGCTTGTTTGCTTCTTCATCGCGAGTGTGGCTTATCGTCACCGTCGCGGTTGGTTCCTTCGGTGGTGATGGAGCGGTAGTTGCGGAGGCCGTGCTCGCCGCCGATGATGCTGAAGCCGGTGACATGGCGAGTGTCGTTGAGGAGGTCGAGGCGCTCGGCCCTGGTGGAGAGGGGTATTATTCCTAAATGACGTGAAACGGCGCCGTTTCGAGTGGTGAAAACTGAAAAAGTATTGACCCGGTCCGGGTTGGCGGGTCAGCGGGTCGACCACAACCTAGCCGGGTCGAACGGGTTAGAGCGGTCTGATAGCATGGACGATCCAATTAAGCACCCAATCCGGTCCAATCCCCGGTTCCCGATCGGACCGGCCGGGTCGGTCCGAGTCTGAAAACTATGAATAAAATGATATAAAAAAATACATACAAAATATTAAATCAAATTACAAATATAAAAATTACTTACATTTTTAAATAATTAAATTAAAGTAATTTTTATAAATTTTAAAAAAACTTAAACGAAATTAAAAAAAGAACAAATACTAAATTTTTTAAAAAATAAAAGGGGTCTTATACCCCAAAACAAAAAAAAAACAAAAGAATTATTTTTTAAAAAAAAAAGTAATACAACTTAGAAATTGTGGACCCAAAAAAATAAAAAATAAAAATGGTTTATAACTTTAAAGTCATAACAAAAAAAATAGTTCAAAAGTTGTAAATATATTTACGATTTCAATTCAATCAGTAAAAAAAAATTATAAAAATGTTAGGAATTTGAAGTTATAAGGCTAAAAAATATATATACTGAAGTCGTAAATTTATTTGTAACAATTAAACAAATAAAAAGAAATAGAAGTCGCAATAGGTACTTACACCTATTTGATAATTTTTTTTTATAATTATCCCAAATGATTATTTTTGTTTTAAAAACACCCATCGGTAAAAAAAAAAAAAAAAAAAACCTACTTGGGACCTCATTATCAAGGTCCTTATGCCACGAATGAATGAGATGAAATCATGTTTGATGGACTAGGAGAATCAAACAATTGCCATGGGTGGCATGTGGGGTTATGGACATGAAGCATCAGAGAAGCCATTGGGTGTGGGTGGGACACAAGCACAGAGGGATGACCTACACTACAAAAAAAAAATGTAATTTTTGACGGACAAAATCCGTCGCTAAACTAGAAAATCAGTAGGAAAAATGGAATTTTCGACGGAATTCCAACGGACAAAAATCCGTCCCTAAAACACTCGTAGGAAATTTTGTTGTCGGTAATTTTTTTTGTCCATCGGTAATTTCCGACGGATATATCCGTCGGTAAGGTCACTACAAAAAATTGATATTTTTGTGGCGACTTTAACACCCACAAATTTTATTTTCACTTTTTTTTTTATTTTCACGTTTTGTATTTTCTAGTGGTTTAAAAACCCCCACAAAGTGCTTTTTTTTTTTTGTCAAAAACAATATTTTTTATTTATGTGTAATTGAACCCCATCACACAAAACTTTGACAAACATATCCTTTACTAAAATTGTCAAAACAATAAATCAAATAATCCTAAAAAAAATCATATAGCAATGGAAAGTGAACATAAAGATACAAGTAAAGAAGAATTAAATAAAAAATTTAATAAAGACACAAATAATCTCTTCAATTAGTTCATTAACTTTGCATTTTTTATCACAACTAATAATGATACAAAGATATTTTTTCCAAAACAACCCCAGTTATTAACTTTTGTTTTTCCAAAACAGCCCCACCTATTAATTCCTTTTAAAGCCTATTTTTTCTTCTTATTGCAATTGATATTTAACTCTTTCGTTTACGTTGTGTTTACTCCTAATAATTTCTATTAAAACCAATTTTTTTTACTTCATTATTACAAATGATTTTTCCACAACTGCCCCTAAACTGATGACGATGACATTCCAGAGTTAAAAAATTTCTTTTTTCTAATATAGTATTGTCAAACAAATGAAAAAGAAATATAAAAAATATCTCTAATATACTTAATACAAAAGTAAAATTTATATTGTAATTTTAAATTATTTTGCACCTGAAATTAACAATGTGAGTATTACAAATTTTACATCATAAACAAGTATCTATGTTTAACAACCCGAGCACGATGCAAATAAACAGATAATCTTTATATATACAAATTTAACAAACTTCAAATTCTATCTAGGTTTTTCTTAAGGAAATAAACGGGTAATTTTTTTTCTTTTTAAAAGACTACTCACTACCTTTGCATTAATGTGTGTACCTAAAGATCCAATAGTGAGTCCAGAGTTGATGCAATAACAGCCAGGGATCTACTCTTAATGGAAGCATACACTTTTGCCACAAATAGCACTATGTTTCCTATGTTCGATGCATAAATTGCCACCCTCTCACTCCTTTCAAGTTCCTTCATGTCATCATGAGAATCAAAATTAAATTTCCCATTCATATATATGCATCAAAAAACCATTTTAAATAAGAACAAAACTTGAGTACAATATCTGATGTGCTATTTTTGTTGTTCTTCAATTATAATTTAAGTTTTACCTTGATAATTTGGTAAAAAAAAGTTACCCCTCCATGCTTGTCCGCCCATAAGTTGTCTTAAATCCCACCACACCACAAAGGGAAGAAGGAATACAGACTGAACCTGCCCTTTTCCAAAATTTTTAAAAATAAGTTATACTGAGAAAATAGAGCCAAATAATCAGGAATGTGATGATGGTGAATGGTGACATAGCAACCACACACACATTCCCAACTGGAAAATAACACGTTTCACAGTAAATTCTATATATAATATTTTGATATATGATCATTTGTTTTGACATATAAGACTAACTGGGTCATTAAAAAAGAGTGATCGAGAAAGAGGTGATTGAAAAAGGAAAAGAAGTTGCAGTTTAAATTTTCTAATTTGAAACATCCCTTTATTTCTATGTAATAGATTTTCTAAATAATCTTAAGCTGTTATGCTTAAAATCAAGCTCTTTGAATCCAAACAATTGACAAGAAGATCAAATATTCCAATAAAACTTGGTATAGAGACCGTTTTCAGTCACAACCATCCAATCATTATTTGAAATCCCAGTCAACTTATATGCACCAAAATAATAAAACAATATTAAAAATACTAGGCGACAACATTGACAACAAAAATAAACTCGCTTAGGAAAATGATTTCCAATATCATACAACTTCTGATTACAATTTCTTTAAAATCTTGCTCTGCTAATCATAAAGAATCATAAAGACTGAATCAGCTTGGTATAATCTAGTTTCCCAAGGCATAACAGTCCACTATTATGAAACTGACGTGAGATTACAAAGAAACAAGCATCTAATAATATATAATGGGGACTACCACAAATATAAATTCTCATTGCACTTAGTCCATGTTCATTATATCCATGGGCAACATTCTTGACCAAAAAAAAGACTATGGGCAACATGCAGGAATACAATATATGCTTAGCAGCATAAAAGATTTCTTCTACTTGCTTATTATTTTTTATATCAATTTATCAATTTCTTTCACTTGCTAAGTTAATTACCCTTAATATAAGTCAGTCATTATATTATAATTAAAGCAAAAAAATTTCCCTAATAGATACTTTCTAGAAATTCCATGACATTCAATTTTTTTTGGAACATTGGGAAGAATTAACCAACAAAAAGTAGTGAGTTAAATTGGAGAACATAATGTATAAATTTCATAGTTAAATTCAAATGGCAAAATGAATTGCAAAAATTGAAATGGGAAAATAAAGTGGGCCTATATATATTGAGTAGTTTGTGGTAGAGCCTGGAACAAATTATTCAAATATTACATCCAAAAAATGCTAAAGAAATTGTCAAAAGTAACAAAAGGAATTCTCATAAGCAATCTGCATGTGCTGATCTTTTTAAGTACAAGGATATAATAAACTGTGCTTAACTAGGATAATTAACTCATGAATTAGACCTCTAAACAACAACTTTACTAATAATCAAATAACAAGAACCCAATAAGAATTCTAGAACCAAAACAAAATTTATTTAATATATTCTTTTGTTTTTTCAAAATTCCCAAAATTAAACACCAAAAACAGGGGCTCCCATATATTAAATTTACAAAACCAACAGTCAGGGTCTCCCACATATGAAATAACAATGTAAGATAAACAAAAGTGCAAGTAAGCCTTTTTTATGAAGGACCAAAAATATTATGATCAAGTTAACCTTAAAAATATATGGTATTAGCTTAAATCTTCAGTTTCTATAAGCATCATCTCCATGAACAAATATATGCAATAAAGGATTGTCTTCCAAAGGAGATTTCATCATGTAATAGAGTCCAATGGAATACAAGGGACTTCCAGGCACCTGATTGATAAAATTATACATTAAACAGCATCAATGTTTTATATTGCTGAGGTTTACTAACTTGGAAGTTGACAACAAAAGAAGAACCCTGCCCCCCCTCCCCCCCTTTCTTTTTTATATTGTTGAATCAATCCAAAAGCAGAAATGTGAGAATGCCAATATTTCGGCAGTAATGATTATTTTTTAGTCATTTGACATAATCATTAGAAGCCATCAACAATGAGAAAACCATACATAAGTAGCAAAATAAGGATAGAAAATAAACCTGAACTATGCTACCAGGACGAGGGCATAGATCATCTTGTCACGAGTTATATTGAATCCAATCTGCACCAACCATTTGGGTTGTGCTTGTGCTCTGGTGCTTTTACACAAAGCTGAGGGCAATGGAGGTAACAAAAAGGAACAATACATTAAAAATGTCTCATAAGCTTATAGATGATATAAGCACATGGTCAAACCACACGCATACAAGCAATCAAAAGCCAAATAAAACATTTCAGACCCATATTATTGCCCAAGAAAAGTGGATTCTCGTACCAGTATTGACACCAAAATCGAAGTTCCCTGTTGTCACCCCTGTTTCCAACATTAATACTAACATTAGCATGAAAATATTCCTTACTGAAACTTCACGATGGAGATTTTGTAAATGCTTAATTAACGACAATAAAAGAAAACAGAGAGGAACGGACCTCACCTCTGCCATATCAAATTCGCGATCGACAAGTCGGTGCTCGGAGTTCCCTACTTAGTAGCCAGAGGAAAAGAAAGCAAAAGCGATTCCCGTAGTAGCGGCGAGCGAAATGGGAACAGCCTATCAGAAACCCTAACGGTCTTCCTCGTTTGTTCGAAAATTTTCTCGATGGTGGAGTCCAAATCCTTGCGGAGGAGCGTGCCTCCCATGATGATTCCCAAATCCAAAACCCTAAGCGCGTCCTTGAACTCGCCGTTGCAGTAGTGGTGGCGCGCCACGTGGAGGCATGCCATGGAGTAAGCGTCGCGCAACACCGGCAGCACCGAGTGCCACGGCCCCTAGTGTAGCTACTCCCACACCATCTCGCGCGACGCCTCCACCGAGCGAATGTCGCCGTTTGCCGCCAGTGCCGCAATGCTCACGTACACGTACCCACCGTGCTCGAAGATCGCGTGGAGCAACGTCGCCGATTCAAGGTACAGCGTCGGCGTAGCAAAACCGCGAGACAGAGCGTTGCTGGATGCGAAGGTTGTCGACATTGCTGTGGCGGCACTTGGTTTGGGGCTCATGATAAGGAAGGAGTGTCTAGAGTGGCAGTGAAGGGTTGGGGATTCAAGAATTTGAAGGGTTGGGAGAGTTTGAGCTGAGTTTGGAATTTGGAATTTGAAGGCATTTGAACTCACATGGGAATTTGAAGAGCGGCACGTGAACTCACTTGAGTTACCGACAGAAAAATTTGATTTGGAAATTGTTCATCGGAAATATGCATTTTTTTTGTAGTGCTATGAGATTTAGAATGACATTTGGTCGATGCAAATCATGCGTAGGGGCAAATGTGGGGACCTGTGGAAAAGAAACCAACAAAGGGGATTTTATACTGATTATAAACCACGTACACTTCTTTTTTTATGTGGAAGTGTTGCCATGTTGGACACTTCTCTTACATCAACATATTCTGACATTTAATATTAGGTGTTGAGTTAAAAAATCATTTTTACACAACTCAAACATATTAATATCATTAAAAAATATTCATTTTTTAATTTCTACAAAAATCAACTTAAGATATAATATAAAGTATTAACAAAAATCATGTCTTTCATGAGGCTTGATATCACAAAAAAAATAGAATGATAGTTTAAAAATATGAAAATATTATAAATTTAAATATTGTTATATATTATTTATATTTTATTTCATTAAAGTGTTTTTCTTTATGTGTATGTGGTGTCCTCAAATCTCATATTATAAAGATTAATCATGTCCAAATGTTTATGTTCCTCTTGTGTCCGTGTTGTGTTTCTTGTACGAGGATTCAGAAAAAGATTTTTTTAATTCCGACCCCTGAAACTTGTGCAGATGGGTGGAAATTTTTTTGGAAAAATAATTGATAGACAACTTAAATGCTATCCAATATATAAAGAAAAAAAATGAGTATGATAAGATTTATGATATGATAAGAAAAGAGATATAGAAAATTAAAAATAAAAATAAAAGATAATTTATTTTGTTTTTTTTTTTTATATATTGAATCTGACTTGAAAAAAGTTGGTGGAGGTCCTCTCCATTCAGCCTATCGGTTGGTGAAGAGGATGAAGAAGCCTAATACTTGCTAAATTTGGTCTATCCTCAGACCAAGGTATATTATAAGGAGTTTGACTCAGTTCCAGGATTTGCCTGCTAGTTGATGGATCGCATACTTTGTTAGCTAAGCGTGTTTGCGGCTGTCCTATTTATGTAAAAAAAATAAAATAAAAAAGAGTTCAGATAGTTTCAATTTTTGTTGGCCCATAATAGGAAGAGAAGAAAATTATGGTTGATTATCCATAAAGTGGGGATAGTTTTCTATAAATGGTTGTTTACCTCTTTGAGGGAATTAGGTAGTGAATGTTGAATAGCGAGAAACATGGAAAGCGCGCAGGAGAATAACTAAGTATGCAGATGAAAAGTAATTGCAGAATTGAGGGAGGCAAAATATAAAAAATGTGGCTTCCAGGTACAAAGACTGCGTCAATAATTAAGAAGGCGGGAGGAAAGGGAAATGGAAATGGAATGGTGGCAGTTGCCATAGAAAAGGATAACAAAGGGAGCAGACACGCTCTGAGATGGGCTGCTGATACTCTTCTTTTGAGGGGCCAAACTCTTGTTTTAATCCACGTCTTGCACACCACCTCCCCATCTCGCGAGGCCATACTATGCAATATCAACACCAATTCCCCACCTGCTTCTCCACATGTCAATACTTCAAAGGATCTTTTCCACACCTTCCATTGCTATTGTTCACGTAAAGATGTATGCATGCATGCATGCATGCATGTATGTATTGATTGATTTTTCTTTTCAAATTTCTTTTCTTACTATTTATTTATTTCATCAGATACAATGCCTTGATGTCCTTATTGAAGACATCGATGTGGTGAAAGGAATAACAGAATATGTCTCTTATGCTGCAATTGAGAATTTGGTGCTTGGTCCCTCCAGGCATAGCTCTATTAGGTATCTAGTAAAATTATCAGGTCCCCTACCCTATCATCACAATTACCAATGAATTAAAATAATGCATCTTTCTTTTCTTTCTTCAACTGAATGTAGATTCAAGTCAAGTACACCAAGCAACATATTAAAGGGGGCGCCAGATTTCTGTACTGTGCATGTGATTTCTAAGGGCAGAATCTCTTCAGTTCGGAGTGCTACTCGAACAGCCCCACATGCCTCCCCATTGCTGAGGCACTTAGTTGTGGATGATGAGGAGGTATGTTTCTTCAGTAGTTAAATTAAATAGGTAAATGCATTGTTCAACATATTATTCTCAGGGGTACCGTTTGCAGGTTTTATTGGCAACTATTTTGGGCCTTTGATTCTTCTATAGATGTCAGTCTTTAAGGTTTATTTGGGCTTCTATTTCCTATCTTTTCGACTAGTTCTTTGGGCATATTAATGTCTTTTTCTTTTAGAGTTGGATGTTGTGGTTCTTCCCAGTCCCAATAGGGTGGTTTCTTGGGGAAACCATACATTTCTGTTTTAGCTCTTTCACTGTAACCAGTTTTATCTTTGGATGCAATTAATGTCTCAAACCTTAGCAAATGGTAGGTTAATAGTTCTTGATGTGATTCTGGGATGCCTAGCAGTATGAGACTAATGGATCTTCTCTATTGACGCATTTTGGTCTTTTTTTTCTTTTTCTTTTTTTTTTTTTAAATACAACACTGTTTGGCTTTCTTAATTTTCCATATTAAAAATAAATGTTATCCCTAATTTTAAAAAAAGTGATCTTACTTTCTTTTTACGTTCTACATCACTCAATGCATTTAACCTGGATTTTGTTCTGAAAGAGATAATGATTTCTTTCAATTCGAGTGCAAAGAAACAATAATAGGCTTTCATTTAAATTAGTTTTATTGACAAGGAAATAGGCAAATGTATGGGGAGAACATCATATTAGAAGTATTTTATATTTTATGGGAACATCATATCTGTTGTATGAGAACGAGCCGTTAATTTGATTCATTCAATATATAGAACTAGCTGGTGATGGCCATGTGTCAAGGTTGGGGTTTGCATCCATCCTCGACCCCATTTTCCCAATTCCCACTTACATTGCAATAGAAGAGCTCCTCCACACCACACATGTAGATAGATATAATAGGCACGTTTTCATGACTAATAGTCCCTTCCCTTCCTTTGTGTTGTGTGTAGGTACCTGCTTGCTTGGACCCTATTTCGAGTAACAGCTCTCCAGCAAATGCTACCGTCTTCCATGATCAAGTTACTGATGAATCTCAAATTAGGGTGATCCAAAGAAGGCCATCAAGAAAGTTGATAGCCAATGGTTTGTTGCTTCTAGGGGGTGCTACTGCTATATATGTGTCTGTCTCGTGGTCACTCTAGCCTCGGTGCTAAAGTTGCCATGGCATATATCATTACAAAACTTAGTAAGCGTGGTGCTAGATCAAACCAAAGCAAACAAAATTGAATGTAAAATTGATTTTTTATTATTTAATATTAGTCACCAATGTAATATTGAATAGTCATGATTATATATAATCTTAAATAATGTGAATAATCCTTATGATCTAGATGATTTAGACATTCTTACATATATAATCTATTAGTAGATATTTATTATTAACATATAAAGCATATAAACTAGTTGAAAGCTGTTAATTGACTGTTAAAAGTCGCTTAGTTTATTAAATTAAAAATATTCAGTAAAAGCAGCTACTTGTATAATTTTTTTGTACATAAAAATATATTTTTTTTACTAATTATTGTTTAAATTTGTAGTTAATTTTGGATTCTTATTTTATTTTTTTTAAAGATTAAATATTTCATTAAAAATTAAATATTGTAATGTTAAAAGTGTAAAGAGAAAAATAGTATAAAAGGTCAATGTTATTAAAATATTGAATGAAAAAAAAAATCATCTATAGTTCCGAAGAGAAAGTTGTAACATCCTAAATAATTTTATTTATTTATTTTTTTATTTAATTATTTGATTATTTATTTTACTTTACTTTTATTTTATTCTTTTGTTTTTCAATTAAAAATAGAAATTTAGGTAGAAACAAAAGAAATTAAAATCAAAAGGAACTAGATATATACATACATCATATTACATGCTCCTCCTATTTTACATCACCATATTCATACTAACTCTATTTTACATTCCAACATCATAATTTATTTACAAAGTTCACAACCCCTCATTTAAACGTAGTCTCTGGTACTATCCTCTTCACTAAGTACGATTATGGGGTTTGTGACTGGATTCGGATACATAGGAGTAAATTAAAAGAACGGATCGGCTGGATTAAAATCTTCACTAAACACAGATGTTGGAAAATGGACGCCGAAGTACATATAAGCACGCAGAACAGGCTGCATAGTTACTATATAACAGTTTCTGACTTCATCTTCATACCATGCAATATCCGGTGCGTCAAGAAATAGTATGTTTGAAGCCATCTAAAATAAAACATTAAATAAATCTAGTGAGAAATAAATTTCTCAATAGGCAAATCTAAACCACCAAACGCGTTAATAAGTTAGTAAATAAATCAACATATTTTTTAATCCATCCAACACGTTAGCAAGTTAGTAAGTAAATCATCATATTATATAATCCATCAAACACGTTAATAAATCATGAATACATAAAATGCTTCAATGATTATATGAATGCATGAATGCATGAAATGAAATGGTCACAGGTGCATATGGCCTCTACATATATACATTATGTAGGAATGTTGCGACCGTCTTATGTTAATCATACATGAATTTCCATGTATCAGCACCTGATCTCTTGTAAGGTCCGATCTCTAATATTTGAAACTCGGGTCATTCTCATAAAATCATAGGTCTGGTCTCAAGACTTGAAACACATATCATTCTCATTTCTTCTTCAAAATCCATAAAAATATTGTATAACAGCCAGATAGATAACACTTCATACCTTGTTCTCGTAAAATTATACCCAATAAATCTATTTATTATTTAAGAGCTGCTCATTTTAGTGGTATAATATATGTAACAAGACTGGTTTAGTGAATTTATTAGAAATGATTTCATCATGTATAATTTATCATAGAAATATACTAAACATTGTCCTCATAATAATTATAATCCTGGATAATCAGCTTAGTAAATTAAGTGTGATTTAATTAGAGTTTATCTATATATATATATATCTTTATCTTTATTTATATATATATATATATATACACACACTCATATATATATATATATATAAATTTACATGAATGAGACCGGGATGGCTTGCATGCTTGCGGTAGGAATAAATGCCTCTGGTCTGAAAGCTGGAATAATATTGATCAAATAATGGTACGTAGGTTGAAAAGAATTACCGACACTGTGTATATATATATATATATATATATATATATATATATATATATATAATTGAGTCTGGTTAATGGTAAACTGTTGGTTGAGGTATCGTGGTTGATACAGATTGGCCAAGTTGCCGAGTTAAGGGGAAGCAATAGGGCAAAGGTGCCGAGTTATACAGCATGAGTACCGGGTAGGTGCATGGCATTTAATAGGGCCGGTTTGCAAGCATGGCCGGGTTGGGGTGCAGGCCGGGTTTAATGTTGCCGTTGGTGATGGAATGCCGAGGTTTATGGTGCATGGTAGCCGGGTTTCCTGGGTGGTCGGGTTTCATTGAGCATGGGTGGCCGGGTTTCATGAGCATGGATGGCCGGGTTTCATTGAGTCATGGTGGTCGAGTTCTTGGGTGGCCGAGTTCACTTAACATGGTTATGCATGGCTTGTGATGGTTACTTGCCGAGGTGCAGTGGGAATGCTGAGGTGCCGAGCTTTCCGAGGTAGGTGTCATCCTGCAATGAGGTAGTGCATATGTAAAGAAGTGGGTGTTTGACAAGTGAGTGAATCCGGTGGTGCAGAGGTGTAGAGCGCATAAGTGGTTGGGATAAGTGAGTGAATCCTGCAGTGCCGAGATGGATACTTGGCCCGGACGTGCATATACTAGTGAGTGTATTTTCCGGTAGTGCCAAGATGTGTGCAGGCCGGAATCATGGCTACGTAAGAGAATACAGCATATATGGCTAGCCAGTTATATTGTCGGGAACGAAGCCTTTAATAACTTGTGGCGGAGTTAGTCCTAAGCTTGTGAGTGCTGGACCCATGATAGTAACTATCAGGAAGGCTGGGATGTTATAAACCAAAAAACAAAAGCCGAGATAGTACTGTTATTGGCTTTGTTCACACACACACACACACATATATATATATATATATATATATATATATATATATCTCTTAAGCTATTACCTTTGGTATCGTGTTTAAAAAAATTATGGCCCCACAGTACTATTCCCCTTTAATTTAAAACGTTAAATGTATTATTATCTTGTAAACCCAAATTACTAATAATTTAGTCTGCTAAATTTTGGGTTTAAAATCACTGTATCCTACATTAATTTTTCAAGCATAGTTTTCTAATTTAATTAAGGACTAAGTCTAGTTAAATAAGCACCTAAATTGATATTAAACAACTTCTAAATTAAAGATTGAAGTCTAGTCTACCTTCAATAATTTTGGTGAATTGCTTAGAGAACTGTCTGGATAATTTTAAGATAGAAGGATTTTACTTAAAAGAAAATGGTAGAGAAAGTTTATGAAGAGAGGGAGCTTAGAGTTATTTTTTGTAAGGATGCTCTGATCCTAAAAGTATTTATAATGATTTATTTGGTTGAATTTCAAAAAAATTAATTAAATTGTTATCGGATTATGCTTTAGTTTAATTACCAAGTAACTATTTTTGGGAGGGATTTTTATCTAAACTAATCATTGCAATTATCCCTTTCATTAAAGCATGCTATTACGTGGAAGCTGCTGAAGGCTGAATTTTGGATGGTTTGTTGTCCTGATGACACTTGGACCCCAAAACGATTTTTCTTAAAGATTTGGTCATCAGCTCAGGCCTTATCCTCTAAGAATTTTACGTAGCACCTATTTATAATAAAATTTTTCCCTTATTCTTTCTAATTCTTATTATAATTTAATCATAAGCAAAAATTATATTTTTGAGGATATTACAAAAGTCATCCTCGTGTACATTTTTTTGTTTTCATCACTCGTTTAGCTCAGTGTCTCCTTTTTTAAAATTTAATGTGTTTAACTTGGTAGCATTTTAATAAGGCCTAAGTCGCGTATGGAAGAGTTTATAAAAGCTTACTTAGATACATCTTATGATATAAATGCTTGTGAGAGCATATAAAAATATTTTATAAACTGGTAACGGGTGTATGATTTTTAGTTTACTTTTATAAGATCCCCAATATAATTTGTAAGAATAAATTATGTGAGCTTGTAAATATGATTTATCCTCAAATCCTGCTAGAGCCAAATATACAGAGAATGTATATTTTTTTGTTTTTATTTTTTGTTTCTCCCTTCAAATTAATATTTTATTTTTTTAGTTTCTTCATCCAAATTAATATAAATATTAACTTGTACACAAAATAAAGTATAATTATCCATTTCTAGTAATTTTTTATATCTTTCATTCTTTTTCTTTAAAAAATATATTTTTTCACTATATATATATATTCACTAAAAATATATATAATTTAATTAATTAAATTTTCATTTTTATATATCACTAGTAATTTCTTTTATAGGAAGTAATGTCATCCAACGCAACGCAAAAAATTATGTAAGCACTTATCAATGTATATATCCAAACATAAATATTAGCATGTTTGGGGCAACTAAAATTTTGATTTAAACTGTTTTTTTTTTCTTCGTAAAATAAGTTATGTTATGCAAGATGTTGACAAAAGGTGTCAAACCACATTAAATCTATATAATTTGCTATTTTTAGTTGTTGTATTATTTGTATGTGTTATATTTTTTTTATTTTCATTGTGTAGAGGTAGAGGGTATTCAATGGTAGATTGACTAATACTCAAACACTTAGATATTAATTAAGTCATTCTAAAAATCTTAGATGACATCAATTAATAAGAGAGATACTAAATTGATTGAAGATTTATTTTTTTCAATTTAAAAAATCAATGTCAGATGATATTACGAGTTTAGAGTTAAATTAAGTAATAATTTATAATGTTAGGAACTAATTTTTCATTTTATTAATTTTAGTTAGGCAACATTAATGAATCATTGGTCGAAATCTTATATTGGCAAGCTGTAGTGGAATAAAAAGAGCCTAGTTGAGGATTAGTGATTTCAAATTCTTAATTCTCAATGACTTGTATGTATAGTATACCAATACCATGCACTGTAAGCCCGTTCTCGTTATTTCTTCCCCTTTCTTTCGCCGATGTCACCGGTGAGAAAAAGAGAACAAACCCACATTTTTGAAAGAGATGATCGAGTCTGCCATCCTAGGCCACTCCCCCTGACCTTCCGCCTGAACTGATAGAAGTTGGCTTGAGCTGAGCGTCTCACGCAAATCCCAAAAATGCATAGTTTCTCCCCCAAAAATCACTTCTCCTGTCGGGAACGCATTAGATATTTACCTAAACCTGTAGGTCCTTGAGCAGATCCTACATTAGCCCCAAGACGTTGGTCTCTAACTAGAAAAGTAAATGCTTGAGCTTGAGAAGCTTGCCAAACCAGAATTCCCGGATAGAAGAAAATCCATCTCGATATGGAATTATCGTCGAGAATTAAATAGTATAACATAGGAAGATCTTTTATCCATACTAAATAAAACAAAAAAACATTTTTTTTTTATGGAATTCAAAATTTCCTTTCCTTCCTTATTAGGAAGGAGATTTTGTTTATCAATTTTATTCCCTTTCACACAAAAAATGAATGGATGTCTAAGCAACTTTGGTGTCAGCATCGTCACTTGAGGCTCATTTTTCGTTTTTGGTCATAGGGCGGGCGGATTTATCTGATCAAGGGCATAAGGTCTCTATGGTTACGAGTTAACAAAAAAATAAAAAATAATGGTTAGTTATAGTCCGCAAAAAGAGTGCGCTAGCAGGCATTTTTAGGTGTGTTCCTTCTCCCTCCTAAATTTAGGCACTGGAACAAACGTGTTGGTGTTGAAGGAATGGGAATGTTATGTTCGTTTCAAATTCAATGTTCTTTCCTGTTGGATCAGAAGATAAACACCACCACCTTTCTGTTCTGTTCTGCATTCCATTGTGCTAGAAAATGCACCACAACACCAACCTTAACCTTTCAAGGTTGTGGATTGCTTTGCTAGCGGTCTCAACCACCGTAGTTCATTGCAAAACTGCCTCCC